>JALIZH010021540.1:0-12124 GCA_030522465.1 Rhipicephalus appendiculatus
CAACGTGGAAGTTTAACATTGACTGCGTTTCCTCTGCGATAGTATATAGTAGTTTTGCTGAGGGAACGCTTGGCCGATCGTCTCTATTTCCGCGCCAAGCACGTGCGTCCCAGCAGCCGTGCCCAATTTTCGTCAGTCGCCGCGTCGCTACTCCTTCGTTCGTCTCGCAACACTTTAGTTTAAAATATTCAAGTTCGCGTTTACTGGTGGACATGAAAATTTTCTCGCGAACGATGCCCGTTACGTCTACACACTGGTGACCCGGACGTAATCGGCGTCCGCACAGGAAACACTTTACGGGGTCAACATGGAAGTTGAACTTAGACTCCGTTCCCTCTGCGGTGCTCCTATAAGTAGAATGCAGGAGACATTTTGATTAGTGGGCTTCAGAATCTTGGGGACATTTTAAGGAATGCATTTTTTTACCTCTCTCATGTTCTGTTCTGAGCATCGAGGCGATGCTTTTTCGGAGGGGGACAATGCCAAACGTGTTTAGTGCTTTAATTTGGTGTGGTCGGGTTACACCCAACAAAGACCGTTAGTGATCCTCGGCCCAGACAACACCGCCATGCTTGAGAAGCTTCGCGCTTGTTCAAGATCATGCTAAGATGACGCGCAAGACGCAGATATTCAAGTTTATTGGAGAGCTAGCACACGAGCACCAGCGATAAGGCTCAAATGTTCTATGTCGCATATATAAATGCCTACACACATCATCGCAGATCAGTTTATCGACGGCCGATGCTCTGTTCACCGCTATTAGTGTACATTGTGTATTGCTGTAGTTTGAGTTCTCGTTTCCTCGACACAGCTTCGCTGAAATAAAGAGTTTCGTCTTCAGCACGCCCACTGCTGCCTTCGTCAACGTCACGACCACTTGACATCTGGTGCTGGTGCTGTTCGAGCATGTACCCGGAAGCCCCCGTCAAGTCGTGAACCCAGCCCCATCGCCAAGAAGACACCGACAGCACCAGCAACAGTCGAGCCAGCCGCAGACTAAAAGACCACCCCTAAAAAATTTAAGGACACTTTGTACATTCCAAAGTGTGTTCGGCGAAAGCGTGTGGCCATTCCACTGACTATGCCATGTCTTTTATCTTTTACAGTCTCAGTGGGATAACACACAAACCGAATGTGTGTGCGTTTTCTTTTTTAATTTTTTACCGCGAATCGCAGCGAGACGCGAGGCAGACGGACAGACGGACGGACGGACGACGGACGGAAGTACGGACAGACGGACGACGGACGGAAGTACGGTAAGACAGACGGACGGACGGACACACTGACGGAGGGACAGACTGACGGACGGACGGACGGCAAGACGGACGGACACCGGACGGACGGACGGACGGACACCGGATGGACCGACGGACACCGGACGGACCGACGGACACCGGACGGACGGACACCGGACGGACGGACAGACGGACGGACGGATGGACGGACAGACACCGGACGGACGGACAGACAGACGGACGGATGGACACCGGACGCCGGACGGACACCGGACGGACGTGAGCATCAGACGTTAAAGGCTTTCGCCTTAAAATACAGGCTCTTAACGGACAAGCCAAAAGTCATGGCGGCGAAGACAACAGGACCAATAACAGCCCCAGTGTCAGCTGCAGCGATCGTGGTGTAGCCGCCCAGGGAGCCGCCGACCTTCCGTGGTTCGCCACAGGGGCGGAGCCAGGATGCTACTCCGCGGTGGGGCACCCGCGATAGTTCCTTCAGTCGTGGGGCAGGGATGCGGGAAACTTTGGCCTTGTCTTATGACTATGTTCCCCTCTTGGGGGGGGGGGGGGGGGGAGGAGAGAATTGGGCGGTTGAAAATTTGAGGGGGTGAGAGTGCTGGAGCCCCCCCGCCCCCCGTGCCCTTTGCTTGCGTTACCCCTGGTTCGCCATGTAAAGACCTCGAACCCTGCCTCGAGAAGTTCGAAAGGGTCTCAACGTTTAAGAACTATTACTCCGAGGACAAGCTGCTCCACGTGTACTTATACCTAAAGGAAGCGGCAAAGACATGGCTCCAGAATTGTGAGTCCACATTTCGGACATGCGATCTCCTCGCAGTACATTCTTGCCGTCGTTCAAGAGCCTCGTCCGACAGGAAAGAGCTGTGGCTTGGCTGGATCCACGGGTGCAACTCTCGAACGAAAACATGAGCATCTTTGATGGAAGAAAAGACCCGACTGTACCGTCACGCTGATCTCCTGACAGGCGCGAAAAGAAGAAAGTCCGTTTTCTTATGCAAGGAGTGCAGGAAGAACTCTTTGCTGGGTTGATGCAGAACCCACTGAAGACCGTCCAGGAATTCCTGTCGGAAGCAACAGCCATCGAGAAGACGCTGTAAATGCGCACCGGCCGTTACAATCGCGGATCGATTGTAAATAACCCAGCTGTTCATGCCATCTGCTCCGACGTCCTGCGCGAAACAATACAAGCATTCGCGCGGGAATAACTGCGCAGTCTGTTACCCACACCACAGCCTCAAGCGGACTCGGTCGCAAACATCATTCGAGAAGAAATCCAGCAGTTGCTGGGCACCCTCGAACCACTACAGCCTCAGCCGCAAGCCCTGAGCTACGCTACTGTAGCTGGACGCGACGCTACCCCTGCGCGCCCACGTCAAGAAGCCACACAGCCACACTACCGTCCCGTCACCAGACACCGCCGCCACTACCGCCCCGACACCGTCCGCCTGTTGGCCAGCGCTACGCGCCAAGGAAAAGCGACACTTGGCGTGCCCCTGACATCCTCCTGCTCTGCTACCACTGCGGGGAAGCCGGCCACACCTACCACCTGTGCCAATACCACCAGATGTGCCGACATGGCTTCGCCGTCAAAGCAGCGCGTCCACACCGTGGTAAGGGACCAGGCGACATCGCCGACTTCATGACCACCACTGAATAAACACCTCGACGTCCGTTGCGTTTGCCGCCGCCAGCATGCTATTGGTCACCTCAACGACGACAGCACTACAGCGGCCCTAACCGGGGCCGTTCCGTGACCTCATACCCGGAAAACGAAGGGCAGTGACCGATGGAAGTTCTGATGCCGTACGACGACATACCGAACATCCTCCGCCGCCGATGATGGCGCCGCGACGAAACGCCAAGAACACACCGCAGATCAGACGTAGCTATGACGACGAAACCACGCGGCTTGAAGAAGATATGACGACGTGACGTGAACGCAGCGGGACAAGCCGACATAGCCGTGACCCGACGCCGTGAATTAACCGCAACGTAAGACGACGGACTAGCGACCTCGACATACTATTCGACGGCAACAAGATCGCCACTCTCGTTGGCACCGGAGCCCACAATTTCGTCGGTAGTGGACATTCGCCACGAAGTTCAAGAAAGTTGTCAATGCATGCTTGCCAAGGCCCTAAAACCTGGACCGGTAGATGCTATCTAGTAACGCCCTCTGGACTCTGCATTGCAAGAGTCACCATTAAAAACCAGACTTACTCTGCGAGCTTTGTAATCTTACAACATTGCTCCAGGGATGTGATACTTAGGATGGACCTGGTGTCACCACGGTGCCGATTGACCTGGGATCTCAGTCGATAACCCTTATTTCCGAAAAAAACGCTGTCGCCCCATACAACGCCTGGGAACACGCCTTGAATCTGCTTGATGAGCACGTCGCTGTTCCCTTTCCCCAGCGTCATCATTTCCGGCATCACCGAAGAACCCACACACTTAGAAGGCGTCATCGAGGGCAGCACCTGTTGGTCAGTCGCAACTTTTGCGACTGACCAACAGAGGAAGAGCCGAGCGTCATGGAAGGAAAGCAGACGTGATGCTCATGAAGTTCAGTAACGAGTACAAGCATGTGAAGAAGGGAACAGATCTGCCTGTTTTAATGAATTTGTGGAAACCAGCCCTGCTTTCACCCCCCCCCAAAATTTTACCGAACCTACTCCGGCGACACTAGTTCCTAAACCTGCATTTGATGCCAGCCCGAGTCTTCCCTTGCATAGGCAACACCAGATAAATCTCCTACTCCGGCAATACAAAGACTGCTTCTCATAGTCATCAAGCATTCGACAATGTCCGGTTGCCAAACACCACATTATAACCGAAGAAAATGCCCGTCCGCTGCTTCACAGCCCGTGCTTAGGAGCCTTTGAGCCACCTGTCTGAGAGAGACGAAGGGAACGACCGACAAACGACCTTCCGAGAAGTGCACTAAAACACACGGTGGTGGTGCCGTTCAGCTCCCCAGATCATGTTTCCCTGTCTGGACGGTTAGCTAGCGGGCCCGATGCCATCACCACGCGGTGGCATACCGTGTTGCGTGACAGCCGGTTTGCGCACTCCATCCGAGATATATTAGTGTTACCGCCCTGGATGCCTTCACGCCGTTTCCTGGCACCCCGCTGGCCAGAGGCCGCCGCCTTGCTCGTTAAACTGTTGGTGAACAGACGGCGGCTTTCTCCAGCAATGGTTATGGGAAGCGAGGGGCGTTTGTGCGTCATCGCACCTCTTTCACTCGAGCCGAGCGTCGCTGCGCTTCGAATCTCGGCTCCCGGGAGCTGGCGCCTGAGAAGGCGATTTTGGAGGGGGGGGGGGGCATTGACGCACCTGCTTGCGAGGGCACACCTTAGAGTTAGTAAAGCTTTCCCGTATTGCATGCATTTCCCCCCCTCTCTCATGTTCTGTTTTAAGCATCGTCGCGATGCTTTTTCAGAGGCGGACATTGCCACGCGTGTTTAGTGCTATATTTTCATGTGTTCGGGTTACACCCACGAAGACTGTTAGCAATGCTCGGCGCAGACTGCGCAGCATTGCTTGAAGCTTCGCGATTGTTTAAATCATTCTGTTACGATTGCGCGCAGGACACTGACAGTCAACTTTAAGCAAGAGCTTACGCGAGCGCGAGCCATAAGGCTCGAATGTTCCATGCCGCGTGTATAAATGCGGGCTCACGTCAGCGAAGATCAGTTTATCGACGGCCGACGTTCTGTTCGCCGCTATCAGTGTACTGTGTGTATCGCTGTAGTGTGAGCTTTCCTTTCCAGGGAACAGGCTCGACCAAATAAGGAGTTTTCGCGTTGAACACGCCGACTGCTGCCTTCGTCAACGTCATGACCTCGTGAAAATATTACATTAAAGTGTGATCGTGTGGACACGTCGAAGGAATTACCAAAAACAGTGCAAGAACATTTGATTGCGACAGGTCGCAAGTTGTTGTGGTAGGTCGGAAGCTGGCAGGTCGCAAGCCTTATGGCGTTTCTTTTACGAAGCAGTTTCAAACATTGACATGACTCCATGATTGAACACCTGCTTGCCACGAAGACCGCGTGCGTTCGATTCTCGCTCGGACCAAACATTCTTGAGTATTTCTTTAATTTCATCTATACTACATCTCCTAAGCTGGTCGCAGCATTGTGGAAGCTGCGGGGTTGCATAGCCAATGGGAAGAGCGAATACATCGCGCGATGTGTTCATTCGCGCCCCGTCGTCTATTAGGAAAATATACATGGTTAACCCCTGCATCATAGGAATCGGTATAACACCAAAGTAGAACCATACCCAGGAATTCGGGACATCGCTTTTTAGTTCACCGTTTTTCACACCACGTGGCGTACAGACCTTCAACTTTCAAAACTGGCGCCGTGACGCAGGCCGCGCGGCAGACAAAACGACAATACATAGATGAAAAAAATATCGACTATCACCACCGAGAGCGAACCGTGATCGCTGACTGATAAGAGCTAGGCGTACGGCAGACGGTCGGCTGGATGCTCGAAAGTGAATCAGCAGTTCTTTTCAACGAATGCGTGTACACAACTCACTTGGCTGTGCTTGAAAAACACTGTATATCGAAAGGGCGTGCGGCCCTTCCAAAATATATTTGGTCCGATTGTGCAGTCGTCGGCCGCCGCCAGTATCTTTGAGAAAGTAAAGACGTCCTTTCGTCGCTGCCGTTTTCTTCATCTAAAAACGGTAATTTCAAGGAAATACCAGCCTACGAGATAGTGATCGTTTGACCATATGCAGAAACAGACATGACGTCCCTGGTATTTGTTGGCGTCACTTTACAAATGAATTATTTTGAGCTATAGCGTGAAGGCAACAGGCCGTGCCATATTCACTGCCAGTGACAATATTTTTTTAGACCTCGAGGAGGAGCAGAAATAAAGGCCGAAATTGATGACAAGCGCGAGATTGCTCAATTACCTTCCGGAATTAAGGATTTTGAATAAGACGCTTTAATTTAAACAACGCTTTTTACGTTTCTAGCGCACATAATAAAATAACACCGAAATAATCTTTTCATTATGTGCATGGTATACAGCTCGTCTTCGCCTATTTGCTAACTGTTCGTGAAAGCGTAATAAAACCAATTATATTCATATATACGACCATCAGCCGCGGTGTTTTAGCGGTTACAGTGCTCGGGTTCCGACCTGAAAGTTGCGTGTTCGATTCCGGCGGCGGCGGTCGCATTTCGATGGAGGCGAAATGCTATAAGTGCGATGGCAGTGCACGCTAAAGAACACCAGATGATCGTAATTTCCGGAGTCCTCCACAATGGCGTCCCTCATAATCATATCGTGGTTTTGTGATGCAAAACCCCCGATAATATTATGATGTACACGAGCGTAAAACCCGCCTGTTTGTTGCACTGCCTATGCAGTCTGCACAACGGCATCAGGTCTTGGTTTGAGACCTGGCTATTCCGGCCAGTTTCATTTAGAACCAAGAACGCGTACAAGCGAGATTGAAGTTAACGCTCGTTTGGTTTCCTTTGCTGTTACTTGCGTCATTTTTCTTTGCGCCTACTTAGATTTTGACATAGTAATGTGTCTTAAAAGGTCCCTTGCTAGGACCCAATTAATACTTTTATGACGCGCTTATCAGTGAGTCTTTAAAGCAGGGGTCTCAAACTCACTGCCATCAGCCGGCCGCATTCACGCAATTTAGCCCCGCAAGGGCTGGGGCAGGGAAGATGGTACAGCGGTGACAAGTTGTCTGCAAGCGTTGCCATTTGAAAAAAAAAGAAAAAAAGAAAACGTTTCAATATCTCATATACAGGTCGTTTCTGAACATGTCGATACGTATCTCCAAAATGACTAAAATCTATATACATCCCATAAAACGTACAGGGGGGATGACCGTTGCTGTAGCTCAGTTGGTAGTGCATCGGACGCGTTATCGAAGGTCGCAGGTTCGGTCCCCTGCCAGCGGCAAGTTATCTTTTTCGTCCTCTTTTCTTTCTTCATATTTACATTACAATTACTACTATTAGCATCTTCTTTACTTTCTATGGCATCAATGTCTGTAAGTTCTGATTACTATTGTGTCTAACAAAGTAAATCAAGCCCTTAAATTTCCACTTCTTTCCCGAGTTTCGGTATGGTAATTTTAAGTTGTTTGGATGAAGACACATTGCAGAAATTAGGGTCTCATTAGCTCTTCTTACAATATCGCTGTTATGATTCCAACGAAAGTATAACCTGGAGTTATCTGCATGGATTATAAATTTAGCCTTGTTATCTCTGCTTGCGACCTTGTCAATGAACATATAAACAGAGAATTCAGAGCCATTCTACTCTGTGAAGTTGTGCGACCAACGTAGCTGTGTGGTACGGCACGGCGATATCGCTGCACGGGATCTTATCGCCACCAGGGACAAGAAGCATCGCGCCATCGCTTTAAGTCCCCCCTCCTTCCCTTATGCCGAGGAAAGACTAGCCGAAACCTCGCTTTGCCCCGGCGAAACGATCGGCAGCGTTGTCCCGTCGTCGATTGCACTCGGTGTCTCAGGCGCGTTCTTTCTCGCTGCTCTCGGCGTCTCTCCTCGTAAGCTCCTTGTTCCTCGGGCGTACTACTGCCGCTAAATGAAGGTGACAATGTCGGATTGAGAATGATTCCCGCAGACGCACGTGTGATTCACCGCGACAGTAGAGGTACGCGACAAACACGCGTCCAGTTGCATGGCAGGCCTACGTGGCACCTGGCCCCTCTCTCGTCAGCGCCCTTCGCACCTCACCCAGCTCTCTCCCCTTGTACTCAGATTCAATTTTGTCGAAGAGACTTTTTTGTACACGTCCTCTAACGCACGCACTATTTGGCCAGAAGCCAGCGTATAACAGCTCCGCAACAAAATTCCAGTATGCTTATCTGGTGCGCACCACATTTAGCCTGTTTTCAATCTGGGCATTCTATCTGCAAACATTATATTCCGAGTTCGGCGTTGTAAATTAAAAGAGAACGAAGCTTGTACTATGCATGAAATTAAACGCGGTTATTAAAAGAGCATATAAACGAGCTGAATTTACTGTCGAATATGCCAGCAGAGCGCCTTCTAGTCCTTGGTGGAATGCAGAATACACACATCACCATCGACGCAAGGCAGCTTGGAAGCAGCTTATTCGTAATCAGTCCCCTAAAAATTGGTCTGATTATAAATTCATTGCAGCTAATTTTAAACGCACCGTTGCCCAAGCAAAAGAGGAATACGATCGCAGACACTACGAGTTCCTCTCGGACCCTAAAAATAAAAAAGCACTGTTTAGATACATGAGAACAAGGAAAATACTGCCGTCCCCAGTAAATTCGGATTACGAACTCCTATCGTCAGCGGAAATGACTACTGCTCTCGAGTTAATCGCTAAAGGACTGGAGGGTAGATTCACGTCGACTATACCAAATAATTGGCAAAATCGTACAATCACGACTGATTTTGATAAAGTTACAATGTCCGAACTATCACACGTGATTAAGCAGTTACCCGTTTCAGCTCCTGGCCCAGATGGAATTACAGTACACATGATTAAAATTTTATTCAAGTTACCTCCTAGTGAAATTCTTGAATGTTATAAATTATTCTTTAAATTATGCCTGGATTCCTTATGATTGGAAACTAGCTAAGATAATTCCGATACCTAAGAAACAGGGATCAGGTTTCAACATAGAAAATATTAGACCTATATCATTGACTTCTAACATGGTTAAACTCATAGAGAGGGTCCTGCATGGCAAAATAACTATTTGGATGGAACATAAATCAATATTAAAACCACATCAAATTGGCTTTAGATCCGATTGTTCAATCTGGTGTGCACATGCAGACTTGGAGAGCCGTATACAACTTGCTAGAAAAAGAAGACAATACGCCGCACTTGTGACACTTGACATCGCGAAAGCATACGATAGCGTTGAGCATTCCATTTTACTTGACAGGCTACAGATCTTAAATTTCCCCCAATATATGACGGCGTGGTTAGCAGAATTCTTAAAATCAAGGGAATTTTATTGTGTTAAGGACGGGTGCTCTTCATCTAAATACAAACAGAGTCGCGGAGTTCCCCAAGGAGCGGTTCTATCTCCACTTTTATTTAATATACTGATGAGTTCCATACCAACCTGTCAGGATATCTATGTCTATGTGTATGCAGACGATATAGCATTTTTTGCAGCCGACAGTGATATTTACGTTCTACAGCAAAAATGACAAATCTACATGAATATGCTGGAAATATGGCTTCGGTCGATCTCAATGGCATTAAATGTAAACAAGAGTGCTCTCCTGACGTTTCCTATAACAGGTTCATTTTCACTCTCTATTGCATATAAACAGGAACCCATTCCGCAAGCAGACTCTCTAAAATATTTGGGTGTTTTATACAATGAAAAACTTAACTGGAGTCCACATATCGAGTACATAGCAGCTAAGGCGCAACGACCTTTGGGCTTATTGCGCAGAATGAGCAATCGCAAATTTGGTGTACGTAGGGACACCATCTTAATGGTATATAAGATGTATATGCGTCCAATATTAGAATTTGGATGTGTGCTGTTCTCGGGCGGACCAGCTTACAAAATTAAGCCGTTGATTATCTTGGAGCGGGAAGCTCTGCGCTTGTGTATGGGGCTCCCTAGGTTTGCAGCAGTTACTGTTATGTATCAGGAAGCGCGTCTACCTTCATTGCTCTGTCGTTTCCGCGTTTTAACAGTACAGACATTCCTAAAATTTTATAGCTTGCCGATAAGAAGAGCGGAATATGTTTTTATCAGTGACCCAGATTCCTTCTTTCTCGCTCATTGGCCACGTTTTCACACACCACAGATAATCTTCGTACAAAAGAAACTGGAAACTATAAATGTCAACATCAGAGAGATAATTGCAACCAATAGCCCAAATCAGTTTCTAATGATAGATTACGAGGAGATTTTTCCTCCAAAATCTAAATTTCAATCCCACAAATTCTTAGAGAACAGGTTAGAGGATTTTCTGATTCATGCACAAACACGAAACATAATAGCCACTGATGCTTCCGTGAATGAAGAACGGGCAGGCGTAGGCATTTTCTCCCAGTCGCTTGGCTGGTCATTCGCTGTGAGGCTACCCGATTTTACTCCGGTTTTCGAAGCCGAGCTCATGGCCGTCATCATGCCACTGCGAAAGCTCCCGACGGACGAGATCAGGGCGGTCATAATAACTGATTCGCTTTCCGTATGCACTGCTCTTTCAGCTTCACATAACTCTCGCGCCCTCAAGACGTTTCGATCATTAGTTCCGTCTCAGCTGAAGCACCTAAAATTAGTGTGGGTCCCAGGTCACTGTGGCTTAAAATTAAATGAAATGGCCGATGCTTTAGCGCGTGCATCGCTGGACCTCCCAATAATTCAGGTTCTACCAGTGGTAGAATATTTCACCGCAATCAGATATAGAAAAATGGCAATTCACACTCATAGGATGGAATCAATAATAACGTGGACGGAATACAAGCATCTAAAATTCCCATGGAAGTCTCATTGGAGCCAATCAAGACAATCTGAAGTTACAATTACGAGATTTCGATGCCGCGTCCCCCCATTAAACTTATACTTACACAGAGCTGGTCTGACGATATCGCCCCTATGCCAATTCTGCGGAGAATTAGAAAATATTGCGCATTACTTTTTGTCATGTCGCAGATATTCACGTATTAGATCACGAATGCTCATTACTCCGCTTTCAAAAATAGGCTTAAGCTTAACTGAAGACATTGTGCTAAGCTTTGGTGCCTCAGGGTTGGGATACTGCCATAGGGATGCCTTTGATGCCGTGTGTAATTTCATACAAACCTCTAAACGTGTACCATTTTAATCTTGACTCGAAAATACTCGTTATTAAAATGCGGTAAAATCTAACTAATCTCATCAAATCAAAAGTGTTACGATCAGGTTAATACGGCAGTCTGGAATACGAGCTCAACAGCATAATTTTTGGAATCTAAATTTGATGTATAACTTACTATTGTCATTTCTTCTCTTCTTTTTTTTTCTTCTTATAATATTATTTAACCGTTTAACATTTTTCGAGTAACCTTTTAAGTTTCAACAACGCATTCTTGGCCCATCCCCCAGAGTGGGTACGTGCCATAGATCAATAGGAAAACCAAACCAAGCCAAGCATCTAATATGTTCAGTTCTCATATTGTAACTAATTTTTTTTTACTGTAACAGTTATCTAATTTAAGGCTTTGGTGGGGGAAGAGGAGCAAGTTCATTCGAGTCATTTTAATGGAAACCACATTGAGCGCGCTGTATAAGAATATGGATGACTACGAATATACATACTAGGTGTCGTGTTTTGCCCCCCTGCTTTTGACAGAGGGGGGAAAGGGAAAAGTGGGCAAATGTCTTCTTGCTGCTCCCTCTCCTGCCCATCCAAGTAAATAAGCGTATGCAAATGGTGTAAGTTTAAATTTTATTTCGATATATGTGGGCGATTATAACATTAACCTACCGCGCTCCGCTTCCGCATCGGTCGCTAGCTGCTTATGATTGGTCGAACTTTTGTGGGTCATGCCCACAGCACCTGCTCCTAACGCGAAGCAACAATTGCAGCGAAAATGACCCATCGTGTAATAGCGACTTATGCATGACTACGTATAACGTTAGCGAATAAATAAATTTCAGTACTGCAAATTTTTGTCCATCGGTATTTCGCAATTGGTAAAAATTCGCAATGTGCTCTAAGATCGCCGGCTTCTCACGCGACATCCCAAATCTGCGAAAACTCGCCGCTGATAGCCGAACGGTGTCTAATTCTGAGCGGGATTCATGATGGTAGCGTGCCGGTCAATTTACCAGTGGCTACTGGCTAGATGGATTGATAT
>JALIZH010021542.1:0-47105 GCA_030522465.1 Rhipicephalus appendiculatus
TAATTGATATATGATATGCTTCCAACAGTTCCCGTGCACTACTATCGTGGCTTCAGCCCAAAATTAGGATCGCTCGGAAATTCGGTACGCACATGCAATGACGGACATGCGCAGGCTAACGCGCATTCTCTTTATTAATATGATTAATTCGTGTTCCCCTTGCGCGAACGTTGACACACCTTCCGGTTTGCACGACATAAGACTTGCCACATGAAAGCGGAAGCTCACAGACGGCCCCACCGCGCAGGCTACATAAGGCGTTTCATGCTTCATGCCACATCCTCCAGGAGTTTTCTTAGCCGAAGAAATTTTCGGGCAGAGCTTTGCCAGCTTGCGCGTGGCTGATAAAACCATTGGCACATTGTCTTGCCAGTAGTTTCTCAAGCTTCAGCTTGAGAAATCGGCCAGAAGCCTAATTGCTTGCAAAGGTAACACACTCAGTGTTTTTTTCACGGCGAAAACGCATAAGCCGGAAGTTCCGTTTCGCACGATAATAAGTGAAAAGGGCTCTTGGCAGCTACTAGTAAGCCAATTCCTGCTCAAAAAATTTAAGTGAGCTAACGGTCGACGACCCCTTTGCACCAAGAGCTCAGACGATGTTGTGCGTTTTCTGCAGGAGGAGAATCGTATTGACTATATGTTCTCAGTTGATGTTGAAGATTTATTTTTTTCGGTACCCCATGCGCAGTTATTTTTAGCGGTACCTGAGTGCATCGAAGCCGATGGGGTCATTAATTTTCAAAACAAAGCTGGTTTGTCGGTGAATGACTTCATGTCGTTACTTGAATTTTATCTTCGCTCTACATTTGTAGCTCATGAGAACCGGTTTTATCTACAGCGGCAAGGGATTTGTATTGGGTCCTGTGTGTCGCCTGCTTTGTGTAACGTATTTTTAGCAGACGTGGATCGCGCTTCGTCGAGCATCCTAGAGGCAACCAATGTTATCAATGTTTTTAGATATGTAGACGATTTTTTAATACTTTTAAAGAAACCCACTGTTGTGTCCCAAGCGCACCTTTGTTCCCGAGCGAGCCCCCGAACGTCTTAAGTGAAGCGGTACACCGTTCCTGCGGACGTCCGGTTGTCGACTCCTTCCCTCTCCCCTGCTCGTTACAAACGAGTCACCGCGCGTTTTCCCCGGCAGTTCGGCTGCCGCCTCCAAGTAGGAATAAACACGTTTTTAACCGTTCCTGCCTGTCTATGCTTTTGAGGCTACCGCGCCCCGCGCGTACGTCTCGGGGCCGACGACACATCCGGACATAACAGTGGCGACGAGGAAGTGGATTTGGACCTGCGCTACGCAACGCTTTTGACAAGCTACAAGTCATGGCTACGCACGGGCTCCAAAATCGGCTACCCGAATTCAACGGCTCATCATGGTCATCGTGGTTTGGACGCCTCCAATTTTACTTCGAGGCTAACAACATCACTGATGCCGCAATGAAGAGAGCCAACCTGCTAACGCTGTGCGGGGAGCAGACATACGACACAGTCTGTGCCCTCATTCAGCCACGCACTCCAGCAACCGTAGACTACGACGACATCGTAGCTGCGCTACAGAAGCAGTACGACCCAAGACCATCAGAGGTCTACAGCAGAGCCCGCTTCCAACGGCGAGACCAACGGGAAGGCGAAACAGTGAGCGAATACGTAGCGGCTCTCAAAAAGCTCGCTGCTGACTGTAATTTCGGAACGTTGACCTCGATAACTTCAGCTACTGCGCAGGGGGGAGGATCAACTGCCGCACCTGCTAACACCACTATGCTCCCCTTGGACGTTATGTTGCGGGACCGTTTTGTGTGCGGACTGCGCGACGAAGGTCTACAACAACGCCTGTTCGCGGAGACGAGTCTGACCTTCTCCAAGGCATATGACATCGCCCAGCGAGCGGAGAGCGCCGGTCACCAGCAGAGGGATATTCGACGGAACGTCGAACCGGTACATCACACCAGTCAGCAGTCAGGCCATTCCACGACTACGCCTAATGGAAGGGAAAAAAACACAGCGCTGTTGGCGATGCGATGACATGCACGATCCCCAGGTATGCCGATTCAAAACAGCCACTTGCAACTTTTGCCAAAAACTGGGACACATTGAAAAGGCATGCATCACCAAGCGCAAACAGCTCCGGCCGAAGAATTCAGTGCAACGGAACAACAATGTCGAGGCACAAGAGGGCCAGATGCCAGTTAACACGAACACACCACGGACGTCATCGGCACTGTATGATCTAAACGCCGTTGTGAACCTCGGCACGAGACCAAAGATTACCACAGAAATCATGGTACACCAACGCCCCATCAGGTTTGAGGTGGATTCCGGAGCAGCGTGTACGCTCATCAGCGAGGACACCTTTCGCGCCACTTGGCATGAGAACGCGCCAGCTCTCCAGAAAGACGACACGCAGCTGAGAACGTGGTCCGGACATTCCCTTCCACTACTGGGCTGTGCCAACGTAGACGTGTACTACAACGGTCAGACCCATCAGCTACCACTGCTTGTCGTCCACGGCTCTGGATCAAGCCTGTTGGGACGAAATTGGTTCACCTCTCTTGGAGGGGTCATTGACGGAGTTCACCACACACCCAGCTATCCGTCAGTGGAGCAGCTTCAAGAGAAGTACCAAGCGGTTTTCTCCGAAGAAATACCAGGAAACAACGGACCTCCAGTCACACTGGAACTGCGGGAGGATGCGACGCCTAAATTTTTTAAAGCTAGGTCGGTACACCTTTTGCCCTACGAACGTCAGTCGAGAATGAGCTTGACCGACTGCAGCAACAAGGAATCATCGAACCGACGCAACATTCAGAATGGGCTACACCACTTGTTGTCGTCCGAAAGAAGAACGGTACCCTACGCCTCTGCGGAGACTACCGGAGCTCTGTCAACCTGGCGACAAAAGCATCTTCTTACCCACTACCGACCCCAGAGGAGGTTTTTAGCACGCTTCGTGGTGGAAGGATCTTCAGCACCTTGGACTTGACACAAGCCTACCAGCAACTGAAGGTGAGCGAACCAACGTCTGCACTGCTCACGATAAACACCATTAAGGGTCTCTACAAAGTCAAAAGGCTACCATTCGGCATAGCTGCAGCACCAGCAATCTTCCAGAAATTTATGGAGTCTACACTTAACGGGATCCCGGGAGTTTGCGTCTACTTGGACGATGTTATTGTCGGTGGCGCCTCCACTGAAGAGCACACGGAGCGTTTGGAGCTCATCCTTGAAAGGCTATCAAATGCTAACTTGCGCATCAGCAAGGAAAAATGTGTGTTTGCGGTGCCTGAAGTGAAGTTTCTTGGACATCAAATTGACGCGCACGGTATTCATCCTACTGAAGACAAAGGGCGAGCAATCACCGAAGCACGAGCACCTACTAACAAGCAAGAGCCCCAGTCGTTCTTAGGGCTATTAACGTTCTACGACCGGTTCTTAGAAGATCGAGCTACAGTGGCCAACGATCTGTACCAGTTACTCCAGAAAGAAGTCCCATGGAATTGGTCGCCACGCCACCAAAAAGCAATTGTTGCCCTTAAAGAACTACTTCGGAAGTCTACTGTTCTGCGACACTACGACGAAAGGAGACCCCTACTGCTAGCCTGCGACGCATCACCGTACGGAGTGGGAGCAGTCCTCTCCCAAGCTGACGACCAGGGACGGGAAGCCCCGATTGCTTTCGCATCGCGCACCCTATCGCAGGCAGAGAGGAATTATTCCCAGCTAGATAAAGAGGGACTTGCCATCGTCTACGCAGCAGACCACTTCCGCCAGTACATTACCGGCAGAAGAGTGACATTCATTACACATCATCGGCCCTTATTGGGTATCATGGGTCCCCAGAAGCCAATGCCACAGACATTGTCGCCGCGAATGACACGATGGTGCATCAAGATGTCGGCGTACGATTACGAACTCGTACATCGCACTGGTAAGAAACACCAGAACGCTGACGCACTAAGCCGCCTGCCGCTGGACACCACAATCGACGAACCACCCCCGCCAGGTGATATACTCATGTTCGAGGCGCTGCCGAACATGACACGGTACATGAACATGAACACGTAACATGTAACACATTTTTAACGAAACCAAACTGATTGCGAGAAGTTCAGACCAGATGACCAGGGAGATTGTAGAGGCTTTCGAAATTAACAAAAGGAAATGTTGTGTAAGCTGCCCATCTGTTTCGTTGTCTCAAAAAGAGATAGCATTCCTGTCGCGGTAGCGGTGGCGCTGTGGCCGTTAAGCAATGTGTTGGTGCGAAGGTGATGTTGACACCCTTTCTCTCTTTCTTGTGCATCGGTATTTATACTGTTATCGTGTGCAATAAACCTCAGTTGTTAGTAGCGCCGTGTCCTCGTGCCTTCTCTCTCGTGTTCGTGTCTCCTTGCGCTGAAACATAAGAAATGCAGTACCAACTAGCCCACCAGTCGGTTTTATTGAATGATCTTGAGGTTGGTCATATCTTTTCCTTGCTTACCGGAAATACAGTTGGCAGTCTGCGCTCATGTTGTATGTTTCCCACCCGCGTCCTAATGTTTTTGCGCAGTTTATTGACGTCTAGAAGCTGTAAACCAACTGGCCTGCCAAACGTCTTACCAAAACTACGTGCTCGCATTAAAAAGGCCCTCTCCACCGCAGGTCATACCATGGCATTGCGGTGATTAACCAGCGCATTTACGTCATCGGTGGCCTCGACGGTACCGGGTACTGCGACTCGCTCCTGTGCTTCGACGTAGCCCTCGGAAGATGGAGCTCCAAGGCCAACATGCGACGGGCACGCAGCTCCCCCAGCGTAGCCGTTCTAAAGGCAAGCACCACAAGCATAGGCGTGCTAACAGGAAGGAGGTGACCACTCCCCTAACCCTCCATAGAGGTGCGAAGTCTTCTACATATTGTCACGTGGTCGTGACGTTGACCCAAGCAGCAGTCGGTATGTTCAAGATGAAACTGTTTATTAGGCCGAACTTGTGGCCGGTAAACTGAAAGTTAAATTACAGCAATACACGCTGGCACTGATAGCGGCGAACAGAGCGTCGGCCGTCGATGAACTGAACATCGTTGGAGCGCGCCGGCTTTTATGCATCACGCGTCGAACATTCTAGCCTTATCACAGGTCATCGCGCAAGCTCTGGAATAATCTCGAGTGGTCGCGTCTTGCGTGCAATCTTAACAAAACGATCTACAACAATCGCGAAGGTTCTAGAACAATAAGGCGCGGTTTGAGCCGAGCTTTGCTGGCGGTCTCTGTGGGCGAAAACCGAATACAACAAAAGTGAAAATAAGAATAGCGCGTGGCAATGCCCCCCTCTGAAAAGGCATCGTCCCGATGCTTAAAACAGAACACGGGGGAAAATGCACGCAACAAAAAATCACAACAATAAAGAAAGAATGTACAATATTTAAGCAATAAGTGCAGTCCTCGGGTTTGCTAACGCGCGTAATACGGCTTGAGGCGCACGACATGGTCGACTTCAGGTCGCGCACGGCGCCGTTGAGAGTTCGTGATGCCGTCCGGGACGACCTCGTAGTCCAGAGCACCGAGACGTCGAAGCACCTTGTACGGCCCGAAGTATCGCCGAAGAAGCTTCTCACTGAGTCCCCGTCGGCGTATTGGCGTCCACACCCATACACGGTCACCGGGTTGGTATTCCGTGTGGCGTCGTCGAAGGTTGTAGCGGCGACTGTCAGTCCTCTGCTGGTTTTTGATCCGTAGGCGGCCGAGCTGTCGTGCTTCTTCGGCGCGCTGTAGGTAGGTGGTCACGTCGATGTTTTCCTCGTCGGTCACGTTTGGTAACATGGCGTCGAGCGTCGTTGCCGGGCTTCGTCCGTAGACCAACTTGTATGGCGTCAACTGCGTCGTTTCTTGTACGGCCGTGTTGTACGCGAAGGTTACGTACGGAAGGATGGCGTCCCACGTCTTGTGTTCGACGTCGACGTACATGGCCAGCATGTCGGCGATGGTCTTATTTAAACGCTCGGTCAGGCCGTTGGTCTGTGGGTGGTAGGCGGTGGTCCGGCGGTGACTTGTGTGGCTGTATCCCAAGATCGCCTGGGTTAGGTCAGCCGTAAAGGCCGTACCTCTGTCGGTGATGAGAACCTCTGGGGCGCCGTGTCGAAGGACGATGTTCTCAACGAAGAACTTGGCTACCTCGGCGGCACTGCCTTTAGGCAGGGCTTTTGTTTCGGCGTAGCGGGTGAGGTAGTCGGTGGCTACGACGATCCATTTATTTCCGCAAGTCGACGTTGGGAACGGCCCCAGAAGGTCCATCCCGATCTGCTGGAACGGTCGCCGAGGAGGCTCGATCGGCTGAAGAAAGCCTGCTGGTCTTGTTGGCGGTGTCTTCCGTCGCTGACAGTCTCGGCACGTCCTTACGTAGCGGGCGACGTCGGCGGCAAGGCGCGGCCAGTAGTACTTTTCCTGTACTCTTGCGAGCGTGCGAGAAAGTCCGAGGTGTCCAGCCGTCGGGTCGTCGTGTAGTGCCTGGAGTACTTCTGGTCGCAATGCTGAAGGCACTATGAGAAGGTAGTTGGCTCGAAGTGGCGAGAAATTCTTCTTTATGAGAACGCCGTTTCGCAAGAAAAACGAAGCGAGTCCTCGCTTGAATGCCTTCGGAACAATGGCGGTCTTGCCTTCAAGGTACTCCACAAGGCCTCTGAGTTCCGGGTCGGCTCGCTGTCGTTCGGCGAAGTCGTCGGCACTTATGGTTCCCAAGAAGAAGTCATCCTCCTGGTCGTCCTGAGGCGGCGGGTCGACGGGGGGCACGAGATAAGCAGTCGGCGTCGGAGTGTTTTCGCCCGGACTTGTAAACGACGGTAATGTCGAATTCTTGAAGTCTCAGGCTCCACCGTGCGAGGCGACCAGAAGGGTCTTTCAAGTTAGCTAGCCAACACAAGGCGTGGTGGTCACTCACAACTTTGAAGGGTCTGCCGTAAAGGTAGGGGCGAAACTTGGATGTAGCCCAGATGATGGCAAGGCACTCCTTTTCTGTTGTGGAGTAGTTGGCCTCTGCCTTTGATAGCGACCGGCTAGCATAACTAATGACCCTTTCCAGTCCGTCAGTCCTCTGCACAAGAACGGCGCCGAGTCCTACACTGCTTGCGTCGGTGTGTACTTCTGTTTCGGCGTGTTCGTCGAAATGCGCAAGTAACGGAGGCGTCTGCAGGCGTCGTTTTAGTTCCTGAAATGCTTCCTCTTGCGGCGTTTCCCACTTGAACTCGACGTCGGTCCTGGTGAGGTTAGTGAGAGGCTCGGCGATGCGGGCGAAGTTTTTAACGAACCGCCGGTAATAGGCACACAGGCCGAGAAATCGACGCACGGCCTTCTTATCGGCGGGTGGCGGGAATGTAGCGATGGCGGCTGTCTTCTGCGGGTCGGGGCGTACTCCGGACTTGCTTATCACGTGGCCCAAGAACAAGAGCTCCTCGTAGGCGAAGCGGCACTTTTGTGGCTTCAGGGTGAGTCCGGAGGTCTTTATTGCTTGAAGTACAGCTTCAAGGCGCCGGAGGTGTTCGTCGAAGTTTGAGGAAAATACAACGACGTCGTCCAAGTACACAAGACAAGTCTGCCACTTCAAGCCTGCCAGTACGGTATCCATTACACGTTGGAACGTTGCAGGCGCCGAGCAAAGACCGAAGGGCATTACCTTGAACTCGAAGAGGCCATCTGGTGTGATAAAGGCAGTCTTCTCTCGGTCTCTCTCGTCGACCTCGATTTGCCAGTAGCCTGTCTTGAGGTCCATCGACGAAAAGTACTTTGCGTTGTGGAGTCGATCCAGGGCGTCGTCTATCCGTGGGAGGGGGGTACACGTCCTTCTTCGTGATCTTGTTCAGGCGACGGTAGTCGACGCAGAAACGTAGCGTGCCGTCCTTCTTCTTCACCAAAACCACGGGAGACGCCCAGGGACTCTTTGACGGCTGGATTATGTCGTCGCGTAGCATTTCGTCGACTTGTTTCTTCACGGCCTCGCGTTCGCGCGTCGATACTCGGTACGGGCTCTGTCGAACTGGTCGAGCACTTTCTTCTGTAATGATGCGATGTTTCGCAACTGGGGTCTGTCGAATTCTCGACGACGCCGAGAAGCAGTCTTCGAATCGCAGGAGCAGGGCCTTTAGCTGGTCTTGCTTGACCTTCGGAAGGTCCGGGTTGACGTCGAAATCTGGTTTGGGACCTCGATTCGTCGAAGCAGGTTCGGTAGCATCGGAGAGGGCGAAAGCGTGGCTGGTGTCCATGAATTTCTCGATGTGGGCGACCGTCGTACCAATGTTAACGTGCCTATATTCGTGGCTGAAGTTTGTCAGCAGTACCTTTGCTTTGCCATCACGCAACTCGGCGATGCCTCTTGCGACGCAAATCTGACGGTTTACAAGCAGGTGCTGATCGCCCTCGATGACACCGTCGAAGTCTGCGGGCTTTTTCGGTGCCGACGGAAATTATGATGCTGGAGAGAGGCGGAATGGTGACGTGATCTTCTATCACGTTCAATGCATGGTTCGCCGGCGTCGTCTGGGTAAGCAGAGCTTTTTCTGAAGTTAGTGTTATTGACTCAGATCTTAGGTCGATGACGGCGCCGTGGTCACTTAGGAAGTCCATTCCAAGTATCACATCCCTGGAGAAGTTTTGTAGGATTACAAAGCTCGCAGGATAAGTCCTGTTATTGATGGTGACTCTCGCCGTGCAAACACCGGCCGGCGTTATTAGATGACCGCCAGCGGTCCGGATTTCAGGGCCTTGCCAAGCAGTCTTCACTTTCTTCAACTTCGCCGCGAAAGGGCCACTGACGACGGAATAGTCGGCTCCAGTGTCGACGAGGGCGGTGACGTTGTGGCCGTCGAATATTACGTCGAGGTCACTGGTTCGTCGTCGTGCGTTGCGGTTGGGTCGCGGCGTCGGATCACGGCTGCGTCGAAATGTTGCTCTGCTTGCATGTTGCGGCGTCCCGTCTTCGTCGGTCCGCGACGTTTCGTCGGCAGGGCTTCGTCTGCTTCGCGTCGTGTTCTGTAGGTATTGTCGCGTTGTCGTCGTCGGCGGTGGCCTCGGAGGATCTTCGGCATTTCGTCGTACAGCAACCGCACCTCCATCGGTTGCTGCCCTTAGTTTCCCTGATACGGGCTAGGCGACCGGCCCCGGTTTGGGCCAGTGTACTGCCGGCGGTGCGGTGACATGCAGCGGCCGGGTGACGGTGAACGGGATGACGGTCGTTGTTGTTGCCACTGTGTTCCGGTAATGTAGTCGGCGATGTCGCGAGGTCGTTCACCCCGCTGCGGACACGGCGCGTTGACGGCGAAACCGCGCAGCCCCATCTGTCGGTACTGGCAGCGGCGGTAGGTGTGGCCGGCCTCGCCACAATGGTAGCAGAGCGGGCGGTTGTCAGGGGCGCGCCAGACGTCGGTTTTCCTTGGCGCGTAGCGCTGGCCGACAGGAGGACGGTAGGGCGTCGGTCGTGGTGGTGGTGGCGGCGTCTGGCGACGGAACTGCGGCGATGCGGTGACTTGATGTTGTCGCGGAACGGGAACAGGACGGCGGACTGCAGCAGCGTAGGTGATAGCCTCTGGATGTGGCTGCGGGGGGTTCGGGGACTCCCAACGCTTGCTGGACTTCGTCACGAACGATGTCGGCGATCGAGTCCACTTGAGGCTGTGGCGAGGGTAAAAGCTTGCGCAGTTCCTCGCGCACGATCGCTCGGATCGTTTCGCGCAGGTCTTCGGAGCAGAGGGAATGAACGTCTGCATACCCTGGCGTCGAGCGGCGATTGAATTGGCGGGTGCGCATCTCCAGTGTCTTTTCAATCGTCGTTGCCTCGGAGACGAATTCCTGGACAGTGCTTGGTGGGTTCCGCATAAGCCGAGCGAAGAGCTCTTGATTTACTCCTCGCATGAGGAAGCGGACTTTCTTGTCCTCGGGCATAGCAGGGTCAGCGTGGCGAAACAGTCGTGTCATTTCCTCTGCGAAGATGGCCACGCTTTCATTCGGAAGTTGGCTCCGCGTCTCCAGCAAGGCTGCGGCCCTTTCTTTTCGGACGACGTTCGCGAACGTCTCCAGGAAAGCGCTGCGAAGAAGGTCCCATGTTCGAAGTGTGGACTCCCGGTTCTCGAACCAGGTCCTTGCTGCGTCTTCCAGGTAGAAGTATGCGCGGCGCAGTTTTTCGTCGGAGTCCCAGTTGTTGAAAGTCGCGACTCGTTCGTACGTTTCTAGCCAGGTCTCAGGGTCCTCACTTGGCGATCCATGGAAAATGGGTGGCTCTCTCGGTGGCTGGATAACGATCGGTGCAGGGGACACAGCGGCCGTCATCGTGCCTGTCGTCTTCGTCGCCGTGGCTTTTGGCTTCTCCGGCAGGAGTCCGTGCTGCGGGGGAAGTCCTTTCAGTCTGCGGCTGGCTCGACTGTCCGTGGCGGGGTGGGTGTCTTCGTCACGATTTGGGCTGGGTTCACGGCTTGACGGGGGCGTGCGGTACATGAAAGAGGCAGCACCTCCACCAGATGTCACGTGGTCGTGACGTTGACCCAAGCAGCAGTCGGTATGTTCAAGATCAAACTGTTTATTAGGCCGAACTTGTGGCCGGTAAACTGAAAGTCAAATTACAGCAATACACGCTGGCACTGATAGCGGCGAACAGAGCGTCGGCCGTCGATGAACTGAACATCGTTGGAGCGCGCCGGCTTTTATGCATCACCCGTCGAACATTCTAGCCTTATCACAGGTCATCGCGCAAGCTCTGGAATAATCCCGAGTGGTCGCGTCTTGCGTGCAATCTTAACAAAACGATCTACAACAATCGCGAAGGTTCTAGAACAATAAGGCGCGGTTTGAGCCGAGCTTTGCTGGCGGTCTCTGTGGGCGAAAACCGAATACAACAAAAGTGAAAATAAGAATAGCGCGTGGCAATATCGTCACTCAGTCACACCTGGCCCAGCAGTAATTGAAGTGCAGGGTGATGGCCGTGCAGCTTCTTCACAATAATGGCGGCCGAGGACTTCCAATTTTTCCGTCCGTTGCGCGACGGTTATTTTCATTCAGACTCGACCTTTGGATGGGCGGGGTGGGGGGGAGTGGTGAGGAGGATAGAGAGGGGAGTGCTCATGACCAGTAGATAAAAACCCGCAGCTTTACCACTACTGCAAACCTTGCGAACTTGAATCGCGTATACTACTACTACTACAAGTGCTAATACCACTGCTAACAATATTCATAATAATAATAATAACAATAATAATAATAATACTATTATTATTATTATTATTATTAATATATAGGGTTTAACGTCCCTAAACTACGATATGATTATGAGGGACGCCGTAGAGGACGGCCCCGCAAATTTCGGCCATCTGGTGCTCTTTAACGTAGAGTCGAACAGTACACGGGTCTCTACCAATTCGCCTCCACTGAAATGCGACCGCCGTGGCCGGGATCGAACCCATAACTTGAACCACATCAACTTTATAGCTTCAATCGATACATGAAGATTGCAGGTGTGGTCTGGTAAGTGCGGCAATATTATAAACATAGTAGTATTGTCGTGTATGCTTCGCTGAATCTGAAACCACGGGTGATGAAACGCAGCTACATCCCTGTCACGAAAAGCTGTAACTTGAAAGAGTTATAGTGAACTCTATACTGTTGTCTTTGCAACCTTACACCCGTTTTTTTTTCTTTTTTTTTTTATTGTTGCAGATATCAGTAGTTTCGTCTTAACTTGTGTAAACCCTTCTTTTGCAATTTGGCGACCTTATACTCTGGGCGCGCTCAATGCACCTCCCATAAGCTCCATTTGAACTGCAAAAAGAAAAACGCGTTTATGTGAGGGCTTTCGGGCAACTATCGTTTCAGGCTACCTTCCGATACATACACCGGGTCCGCCTTTCTTGCCAGGCGTTTACGATATGACTTCACTACGCCATATTATGCAGAGGTACTGTCGCTTATCCCTAGCTGAAATCACTGGCGTTGACAAACATACATTTCCTGCAAGGTACTAAGCTCCATGAAGTTCACTCTTCCCCAGGTCGTGTGGGCCAGAAGCTTTATTTTGTGCGTCTTTCTTTTGAGAAGGGTCATCGCATGCGCAGTAACGAACTTATACGCGCCTGTAGACGAAATCATATGGCGTACGAAGCCGCTTATTTCGTTGTGCTATGCACTTGAAGTTTGCTTAACAGTACTGTCACAAACTAGCTCTCAAACAAGCGCGCGACTCCGATTTCTAACGGTGGCGTGAAATGCAAGCTCCGATATGTCGCGACGGGCGCCCGGCGCAATGAAGAAACAAGCATCAAAAGACGCCCCGCGGCCCCGCGTGCGCGCCTCCTCTCCCCCTAGAAACGACCGCCGCCACGCCAACCCGCTCTCTCGGATCGGAACTCCCAGCAAGGTATCGAACCCTCGTGAAGGAAAGGGTGACGCAACGCCAAGTTAGGCCGCCATGAGTGGAAACCACGACAAAGGTCTCGCCCTTTCAATAGCTTTGGCTGTGCTGCGCGCCCAGGAAAAATACGGAAACTTTGCGAATACAGAGGCGAGCGAATAAAAGCAAGCGGCGACCGAGTGAGAGTAAGTGATCGAGTAAGGAGCGAGTAAGGAGCAAGTACTCCATTGAAAGTAAGTGAGTTTCCACTCAGTTCGTGAGTGAAGGATGGTGTTGTCGGTGAAGTTTTATTGATGAGGTGCGGTCAGTCGATCTGGAAGAATCGAATGACGACGCCGTGGGAGCTGCAGAAGTTTTGAGGAGCGTTTCCTGGAAGAGAAACCTCGGACGCACGGGACGACAACCAGCGCTGGACTTTGTGTGAGTGTCTTCATGGAAGAGAAGCATTCAAGTTTAGTTCCAAGAACTTGGACTGAATACGTTTGATGAACATTCTAGCCTTTAAGTGTCTTGGATAGTTTAATGCATGAGATTGCATTGTAGCGCGAGTAGTTTGTTCGCGTTGTTTTGAACACCATCGAAGTTACGTTGTGAGTTGTGTTGTATTTGATACCTGCCAAGTGTGCATGTTTGTGAGTTATTGTTTGTACTGCCTTATCTGAGAATATATTTTGTTTGTGTTATCAACTCTCGGCTCTGACTCGGTCTTTGGTTCACTACAGACGTTCGCTGGCGCACCAAAGGGACCACTTCTAAATTGTCCGTGCTTTCGTGGTGCGTTTCGGAGGGCCGATACGTCAGCCCTTGGAATCCTCCCGGCGATTGCCTTCCCATTAACGGGAGCTGTGACAAGTACTCTCAGCTGGTTAAGCAAATACCCGTTCTTTCATTATTTTCGTTGTTTACTTATAAGCAACACCGCAATGCAAAGTAGCGTTGCAATCTGCCTGCTTAGCTGAAATCAAGGGCGATGAAAAGGCGTCGCATCAGCGCTACGGAAGAACGTATACTTTCAATAATTATCATGAGCTGTAGTTCTGGTTCTCCGTTTATTCAAGATGCTCATTTGTAAGCATTTTTCGCCGATAGGCAACATCAGTAGGCGGGAAAGCAGTCGTGTATATTTATAGCTACATTTATGGGCCATGAAAAACAGATAAAGCACTTTTACTTAAAACACACATACACAAAGAGACATAGCAGTTTTCGTAGAGTGCTTTTTACCATTTAGCATACACCAGTTGTCTTATCTTTATATATATTGTGAGCGCGACAAGAGAATGGCTCTTCATTCTCATTCTCTTTATTCTCTTTACATATCATCATCAGTTGTACATCTTCGTCATCTGTACATATAATCATCGGTGTGATCTAGCTCGAGCCCGGCTGAATAAAGTGGTTCCTCATAAGTGGTGGAGGTGCTGGGTCTAATTCCACCGCGCGAGGGAATTAGTGTGAGCGCGACAAGTGATGATGATATGTAAAGAGAATGAAGAGCCATTCACTTGTCGCGCTCACAATATATATATATATATATATATACATATATATATATATATATATATATATATATATATATATATATATATATATATATATATATATATATATATATATATATATATATATATATATGTGTGTGTGTGTGTGTGTCTGTGTATGTGTGTTTCTGTGTGTGTGTGGGGGGGGGGGGGGTTACACACGGGCTGTTTTTTTAGCAATACAGATTTTTTTTCTTAAAACTATAAGAGGCACGTTATCTTCGCAGCCAATTTCTAGGCCGAGGCGGAAAAATCTGGCCGCAAATTAGATCACTCAGAAATGGATAATTAACAGAAGCTTTTAACTAGCTTTTTGTTATCAATTTTAGGGCCATTGTTTATATAGTGAAGTTGTTCTACGTCAAAATTTATGGCGAGCCTAAATATTAAAAATCGAAAATATTGCACATGGTTTGAGATATCCATCGTCAAATTTCCAGACCGGGATGCCGGAGATACTGAGACTGAACGCACCGCGTGCGCCGGAAGGGCGGTCCGTATCAGTGTTGCGGAGTTGCCACTCCGGGAATTTGAATGACTCCGGAATCATTCCACATTTTCGCGACCCCGGAATGGAATGGGAATGGAATGGGGACAACGCTTGGAGGAATGGAATGGGAATGGAATTAAGCTCCCTTTGCACGGAATGGAATGGGAATGGAATTACGTCTTTTTCCGAAAATAGAGGACGTTTTTGTCTACGCGCTGTTTTTCAAACTTTAAACATTAGTAATTCAGAGCCTCGAACTTAACAATAAATCAGAATTTTTTAAAATGGTTGGCTGATTACAAGCACGGCACATTTATAAGCAACGCGCCTAGTACAATTCTGGCCTTATATAGACTGTGTTGCACCGAAGTTTGTCTCTATTCTTCGCGTAACCGCGGTTCTATGCCGTTGGTCTCAATCGTGCGGAACTACGGCGGCAGCATACCCCCCCTTTACGCCTTGATTTTTTTCCCCTCGGCGGCGCCCCAGCCGCCTGCTGTCACCCCCGTGTTCGCATCGCCAAGCAAAGAAGGCATTGGGGAGGAACGTATTTTGCTACACCCTTAAATGCTACTACTATAATATCATGCTCAAAATAGTCATGTAGGCCTGAGTAGATGTTTTTTCGAAGTCGACGGCCACAACACATTCTCTAGGTATACCTTTAGTTAGCCAGAGCCAAGGGTAGGCGTGGTGTAAAAGTGTGAACGATCTGCCAATTTGTAAAAGAGAAACCGGTGCATAAGTTAGTGAACAAACAAATGCATTATCCCAGCAGATACTGAAAGGAGAAACAAATTATTCCTGCGCGTTGGTTCCCATTGATACCCCCCGCACGAAAGTGGCGAATACTCTATGCACAGCCTGATCTTTATTTCGCAGGCAGTTTAGTACCTGACACATGTAAATAACCTTTGCGACAAGCAAGACATTGCATACCTGCGCACAGGCGAACACAAAGTTCTCCTCGGCCCATCAATGCATGCGAGCATAGGCGTGCGCAGGGTTCCCCTTCAGGGAGGGGGGGGGGGGCGAAGGTTCGTCGAAGCGCCACCCCCCTCCCTATTAAGTCAATGTATGGGGCAGAATTTGCGCCCCCCCCTTCTTAGGTGACTAGGGGGGCAGCCGCCCCCCCCCCCCCCTGCCCCCTCGTGCGCACGCCTAATGCACGCGAGGCACACTTCACAAGCGTGAGTGCAGACGAGCAGTGCGGCCCAGCGTTCCGTATTCGATGCGAATGCACAAAGTGCCCGAGCGGAGCACTAGCTGTTCCAACTAATACCGGCAGATCCAGAGGTGTCGGTACCCCATTAACCAGATCTTAGTTTTCTCCGCACTGACCACCGCTGCAGACGCGTGGCAAAACTGCTCAGTCTTCTTGAACACTACTTTCGTCAGCATAAAAATATGCTATGTGGTCATTTTAGCATTAACACATTTAAGCTTAAACAATACTAAAACATCACCATTCGTTCAAACATGCTGACCACGCAAATACTACAGGTAGGGGGAGAACTGCCCGTATGTGAATTAGTAGAGTGGTTGTACTGCACGAGATGTCACCAAGCTACTATCCTTCGACCTTGGTAGCGTGTTTTGCGTACGTTTGCAGTTCTTAATGCATCTGATTACGTCAGCTTTATGGGGCGTTCATTCTTAACTCGACAAAACTATCAAGGTGCCTTTCCTACGTTGAGGAATTGCAGGAATGGAATTGAACTGCCCGGCCATTCCCCGAGTGGGAATGGGCTAAGTTTTTTCATTCCGAGGAATTGAAAGGAATGGAATTGTGGCAAGTTCTAATTCCCCGGAATGAAATTGGAATGGAATGGAGGCGCCCATTCCGCAACACTGGTCCGTATGCAGCGTCACGTCGGAACTTCCCTTTATGTAATTCGAATTATGGCGCGCCACGCGAGAAACGATGTCCCACCCTCGCAGAGCATGCCGACCGATGGTCCTTCGCGCATGATGTGAGGTGGTTGTCTGATTCTTTGTAATTTTAAGGCAAAAACCTTTCATATACTCGCGGTCACCAACGTCTGTCCATGCCCTGAAACGGTGCCGACTGCGGGCGCGCCAACGGACGCCGGTCGCGTAGGTCGGTTTTGCTAGCGTAGAGTCACTGTGCCCAGCGTGCCCAGCGTGCCCACTCATGCAAGAAGGGAGACGCGCGAAGGACCATCGGTCGGCATGCTCTGCTACGATGACACATCGTTTCTCGCACGGCGAGGTTCTCGTGCGGCGGGCCGTCATTCGAATTACGTAAAGGGAAGTTCCAGAGTGACGCAGAACACGGACCGCCCTTCGGGCGCACCCAATGCGTTCAGTTTCGGTATCTCCGGCATCGCGGTCTGGACATTCGACGATGGATCTTCTCAAGCCAAGTCTCAACGTGTCCAGGACCGACCACCGCGATGGAGCCAGCGCAGCACACCATAGACTAGACCTGTGCGCCGGTCCTAAAATCGCCGGCGGCGGCGCGCCGGTGTTTGCACCTCCGGGGGCGGTGCGTCAACGGCGCGGGGTTCATCTGTTCGGCGGCGGCGCGGCGCGCGCGGGGGGGGGGGTTATTCAGGAGTTGGTCGGGCGAGAAATATGACCCTCGAATTTTGACAAGGAAAAAAAAAACATTTCCCCGAAAGGGCGAAGCAGTGAACGCGATAGCAACATGTCATAATGTTATACGAACTAAGGCTATTAGCTAACTCTTTTTCATCCTACTTTAACGTGGGAGCGTCAGTCAGCGCCGCCTGTTGCCATTACGGCGAGTGTGGAACACTCTTTTTTGCCTGTAGGCGTCACGTAGTACGTGATCTTATTACGAGTGGGCAGCTGACTAATAATCCCTCGTATACCACCCGAAGGCCGCAAGTCTACCACAACGAAACCCTCGTTATGAATTAAGGAAAGAATTGTAAACTTAAGGGCTCGTTTGCTTTGTTAAACACAGTAATAATGAGAACTAACAGACAAAGATGCCAAGGAAAGTATAGGGGAAACTATTAGAAGTAATTGTAATGTAAATATGAAGAAAGGAAAGAGGACGGAAAGATAACTTGCCACCGGCAGAGACCGAACCTGCGACCTTCGAATAACGCATCCGATGCTCTACCACTGAGCTACGGTGGCGGTCATCCCTCCGTCCACTTTATGGGGTATATATGTGTACTTAAACGTGGGAGCGTCAGTCAGCGCCGCCTGTTGCCATTACGGCGAGTGGGGAACACTCTTTTTTGCCTGTAGGCGTCACGTAGTACGTGATCTTATTACGAGCGGGCAGCTGACTAATAATCCCTCGCATACCACCCGAAGGCATCAAGTCTGCCAGAACGAGACCCTCGTTATGAATTAAGGAAAGAATGGTAAACTTGAGGGCTCGTTTGCTTTGTTAAACACAGTAATAATGAGAACTAACAGACAAAGATATATATATATATACGGGGCATGACGGTGACGGCAAAAATCAGCTGAGAGTGTCCATATAATTGAATGTGGTGAAGTACCTGAACAAATGCGAGCGTAGCAGACGACAGCGCTGCATCCCCTAGAAGAAGATGAAAACGAAAGGACCTTTGAAGCTCGCGCAGAAGAACAGGAGAAAAAAAGGGAGCTCGCGCAGTAGAGAGAAATTGGAACGCCGGCAAGACGTGGGAGAGAGCCCAGGGTGAACCCGCAAGTACGAGCGAGGTTCGGAAGGCCGGGCTGCTCTGTTCGAGCCGGTGAAGTCCTCGGACCATGGTGTGACCTGGCACGAGTTCCGGGAGAGCCTGCTGCCGGACGTCTTCCAGACAGCGAGAGTGCTCAAGACGCCGGAACCGCCAGCTACCACGTCCAGCGAGCTGTGTCCGCCTACTACTGGCGACTTCGCCTGAGCCTGGGGTCCGTCTCTACCGGGACACAAGTGACCGGCCGCCTACTGCAGGAAAGCAACGAGCCACACCCCCGCAAGGCACCGGACTACTGCACACTTGTGAGACTGCGCTTGTTTGTTTTTGTTTGTTTGGTTGTCGCGTGCGCGGGCCCGTGGTATTGTCCTTCGTGTAATGCGTCTTGGTCGTCTAATATAACTGCCTTTTTGTGTCCGCACTGCCTCCATTCTCCTCGCGTCACACGCCTTGCGATGTGACGAACCTTAACCATCACATATCTGGCGTCCGCGAGACAGGACTGCTCTTATTCCACCTAACAAGAGCATCACATTGCATATGTGTGTGTGACGGTCGATGATGGAGGTAGATAAGCTGACGGTGATTGGAAAAGAACTAGGTTTGATTGGCTCAGCACTTAAAGAATGGATTGACCAGGAACGCGCACGTGAAAAAGAGGCACGTGAAGCTCGTCTGGCTGAACGCAATGCAGCAAAAGAAGCCGAGGCGGAGGCCATCGCTCGATTAAAGGCAGAGAAGGAAGTTCTCGAGCTAAAGTTAAGGCTGCGTGAGTTAGACGCGACAGCAGGTAGCTCGACTACTGGGCAGCTTACCGAGGGTGTGCCCGTAGGCACCACGCAGAGCTACCAAAGTCCGCATAAACTCATCCCAGCATTTAACGAAGGACGCGATGAGCTGGACGCATATATACAGCGGTTTGAGCGCGTTGCTACTAGCCAAGACTGGCCACTGGACAAATGGGCCCTATCGCTAAGCCTTTGCTTGACTGGGGAAGCCTTAAGTGTTGTAGGTAGGATGGCACCTGTAGGAGGTAGGATGCCATGGACTATGTAACGTTAAAGAAAACGCTACTACAACGCTTCAGGTACACGGAGGAAGGCTATCGAACAAAGTTTCGATCGGCGAAACCCGATAACTCAGAAACGGGCACGCAGTTTGCCGGACGTCTATTAGGTTATTTTGACCATTGGCAGGAAATGGCCAAGACGGACTGGACCTACGATGCTCTGAGAGACAAGATCGTCTCGGAACAGTTTCTCGCACAATGCCATGAGAAACTCGCAGTCTTTCTTAAAGAGAGAGATTGTCAAGGTATTGACAAACTAGCAGAAGCTGCCGATCATTACCTGGAGGCACAGGGATTGGTTAACCTCGGCAAAGGGAAAGGTGAAAACCTGAGCAAACCACCAGGTCAAACTCGAACGTCTGTGCGGCAAGAAGAGAAGGAAAGGGCACAGTGCTTTCTTTGTGACAAACGGGGTCATAGAGCTGCCGACTGCTGGACCAACTCAAAGGGTCCAATCACGAAGCCACCTTTTTGTGGAAAGTGCCACGGCACTGGGCATCAGACAGGTGACTGCCGCCCGCAAAAGGCCAGCACTGTCGAGCAGGCCTCGTGTTCCTTACAGCGCGTACATGAGCCGCAAGCCACTAAACCACAGTCACGAGCTTTCCACTACGTTTCCGGAAATGTGGAACGCGAGGGAACACAAATGTCCAAACTATACGAAAAACGTATGCCTACCGCCGCGGGTAGACTTGAAGGACAGCCCGCTACAGTTTTACGAGATACGGGATGCGATACCGTTATTGTGAAGAGGTCCCTCGTATCAGGCAGCAAACTGACAGGCAACATTTCCTCGGTCTGTCTTTTAGACAAAAGGGTGCTGAAGCTACCTGAGGCAGATGTGGAGATAATTTCGCCCTTCTTCTCAGGCAAGACTCGAGCCATCTGCATGGACAACCCCTTGTATGATGTTGTCCTAGGCAATGTGCCAGGTGCTCGTGATATCTCCGATCCGGACAATGACTGGAAGAGGCAGCCTTACGCCCTGAACGTCGCAGAAGAGTCTTCTAGCTTCGAAAATTACAGCGGCTATACCCATGCATCCTGCTCCACAGATGCCGTAACGTCGGCTGCTTGTGAGACAGCCGTGAAGAAAAAGGTTATAGCTGTAAACCGACAGGCAACGCCAAAGGTGCACCTGCTACCGGCAACAGTTGTAAACCACTTGGACATTAGCCCACAAGACCTGAGAGCCAGGCAAAAGCAAGACAGCAGCCTGCGGAAATGCTTTGAGGCTGTTAACCAACAAGTGAAGACCAGGTTCGCCGACATCCTGTTCTATATGAAAGAGGGGATTCTCTACCGCAAATATACGCTGCGTTCGAAGAGACAAACGGAGCAGCTTGTGGTCCCTAGGAGCCTCCGACATTCTGTTATGGACTTGGCTCACGAAGGAATTCTTTCGGGCCATCGCGGAGTCAAACTAACCAGAAATCGTCTGCTCGAAGAATTTTACTGGCCGGGTGTTCAGTCGGACATCACACGATTTGTTAAATCGTGCGCCACGTGCCAGAAAACCTTTCTCAAGAATGAAGTTGGTCGAGCATCACTGCAACCTATTCCACTTAAAAGAGTCACCAACAATAATATGGAACCATTATCTCGTACGTCCAGACAGCGAGCGTGCTCGAGACGCCGGAACCACCAGCTACCACGTCCAGCGAGCTGTATCCGCCTACTACTGGCGACTTCGCCTGAGCCTGGGGTCCGTCTCTACCGGGACACAAGTGACCGGCCGCCTACTGCAGGAAAGCAACGAGCCACACCCCGCAAGGCACCGGACTACTGCACACTTGTGAGACTGCGCTTGTTTGTTTTTGTTTGTTTGGTTGTCGCGTGCACGGGCCCGTGGTATTGTCCTTCGTGTAATGCGTCTTGGTCGTCTAATATAACTGCCTTTTTGTGTCCGCACTCCCTCCATTCTCCTCGCGTCACACGCCTTGCGATGTGACGAACCTTAACCATCACACTATCGCAATAACAAAAAAAAAAAACAAGAAACGCCTCGAGAGAATAGCGGGCTCGATGTTGTATCTTCAGCGGTTGCTTTGTGGGCACTCAAAAAGAGTGGGTGGGCACACACTGACCCAAGAAAGTAGTCAAGACACCGCAAACGCCGCTAACTGAAAAATTGTACAGTGGCAGAAAGGAAGGTAGACAAATAAAATTACACCATCTCCCACTAAAGGGAACCATGAGAGGATGCGAAGCAGCATTGGGGGTGCACATCAAATTTCCGCTTACGTTCGCTCGGCCGTGGAAGCCAAGCGTCGGCGTCGAGCTACCGCTTCCGCTACAGAGAGACAGCGCGAGTCTGCGGCGAGGGTAGCGAGGCTTTCGAGGCAACTGCAGCGGCCGGGAACCGACGGAGCGACCGCACGATTCAAGCGAGAGTTCCTCGACCGAGCGCACGCGCTTATATGAAATGGGGGGAGGGAGAGGAGGGAGTGGGTTTACAGGCCGCAGCGCGGGGGAGAGGAGAGAAGGCGACCGAACACCTGCGTAAAGGAGGAGAGTGGGAGAGAGAGTAGGCGCATGCGTAGTAAGGGTGGTCAGGAAGCACACCACCACTGGATTGAGCTCGGCTCTAAGATGCTTCGCACCTGAAAATTAAGGTAGCTTCGCACTAGTGGTGCCAAACCTGAAGGAAGTGCGGAGCTGGGCAGCCCTCTTTGCTTCTCTTCGGTTTTCTCTTTCTTTCCCCCCTCTCTTTTTTTTTCTTTGTTTCTATTTTTTATGTGTGTTTTATTTTCTCTTTATTTGTAATGATTTCTTCCCCTCTCTCTATTTCTTTCGTTTTCTTGCTCTTTCTATTTTTCGTCCTATTTTTTTTCCTTTCTCTCCCTGTTTCTATTTTTTGCTTGCTTCCTCTTTTTTTCCTATTTTAATACGTGGTTTTGCCTGTGTTGCGCCAAATGACGACAGCATTAGACAACATACGACAGCAGGGGACCCTAACGTGCTCGGCACATAGAATTATCAAGGCGCTCGAAGACCAAGAGGAAGAAGACTTCTCCTTTAGGCGCGACAGTATACGATGTGAGCGTACGATGACAGCATACAACAGCCCGGGTCCCTAAAGTGCTCCGCACTTAAATACTTATTTAGACGATACCTATCAGTCAGTTGCGCGTGACGGTCTACGTGAGAGATAACTCGTTACTCTCTTGACTTCACTCTTCTGTCTATGTTTTCACGTCGTGTCGTTTTAACATGAATACCTACCAAAAAGCTCACCGATCAACTATTCTAAGTCTTTCTTTCCCTTAACTTCTCTATTTATTTATGGACTTACTCGAGTAAAAATGAAAGGAAAAACATGCATCGACCCATCGTTATATGTTGCTTATATATTTTGTTTATCTATGCAAAATGTAGTAAGTTCAAAACTCCACGATTATGCTATCCAGCTAGTTGGGTCGTAGCCTTTAAAGGCTGGAAGTCGCCGCAGCGTTGAGATAGGCAATACACGACAGACTTCTGTAGGGTGAGAAAGATACGACAACTTCTGGCGAGCGATTCTCGATGTGTCCATCTGAAGATGTCCACAGTTCATTTCGGCACGGAGCATTCAGTTACTCGAAAAAGCGGTGAGCTCTTGACCACGTCGATGCACCGAACCCGCCAGCACATTCCCAGCGTGTAAAAGCAAGTGGACGAAATGTACCGAAACAGGAACTTTTCCAGTCTTAACTTGCATATGAATGTGTCCCAGATGTTTCAGAACGATGCAGGGAATGCGTACGGACCTTCCCAGGTGCGTTGGAGGGCGGCCGCATTAAACCTTATTCAATAGCTTACGCGATCAGAATTTATGCACGAGATGTACGCCCAAAAGCGGGTCTGGGCGCTGCGTTCGTTGCGTTGAAGCACATTATGTCCTTCTCATCATTGTCGAGAGTTATGAAAGCTTCGTGATATGAAAATGACGTTGCGGAAGAACCGGAAACAAGGAGCGTGCTGGTTGCCGAACTCCTACGAATGAGCTGCGACCGAAATGCACAGTCCACTAGGGGCATACATCGAGAATAACTCCGCAACCATAAAAAAAAATGTAATAGGAGCATGCTAGGGACTTAGACCAGAGCATGGAGCACGAGGGGGGAGCGGTGTCGGAGGAGGTTAGGTTGTGGACACTGGGCGGGTGCGCTCGTGAATTCTCGTTGTTTTTTTTTTCCCATGAGCTCACCAAGAAAGAGCGAACGAAACAAGGGCATGGCGGGAATTGTGACACGAGCCCGAAGAGGTAGCACCTTCAGAGGAGGTTGGCTTATAGATGCTGGGCGCACTGTCTCCTATTTTTTTTTTCTTCTATGGTTGAAGCAGGTCTGTGGCATTCCGTTCCTCCAATTTGAGTCGAGACTTGGAAAAACATCGTGACGTCAAAATGACGCTAGGAGGAAGAACCGGAAAGAGAGGGCGCGCTGCTGGCCGAGCTCCCGCCAATCAGCGGTGGCTGAAATGGAGACTCCATTACATGGACACATCGAGAAAAGTACCCCCGGAGAAGTCATGTACTTTATGTCCAGATTCCCCCGTTCGGGTTAAAATAAAAGACTAACGGCGGCGCGCCGCAGTTATTGCGCGGCGGCGGCGGCGGCGTGGTCACTCTGGAAACTTCGGTGGCGGCGCGACCGGCGTGGGAAAAATGGGCGGCGGCGCGGCGCAGTGGTGCACAGCTCTACCAGAGACACTTCTGGAAGACCACCAAACCATGTTGCATCGTGTCGCGGCCGACCACCACGATGCACCCAGCACCGCCCACCAGAAACAGTGTCGGCAGCACCACGTGCTCGCAGTCTTGGCCGCGTGTGATGACGAAGAACGACACCGGGCTTCGGGCGCGCGGGAAGCTAGGGTGATGTAGAGGAAGACGAAGACCAGATTAGAACAGCTGGCCCAGGAACGGGTGCTGTCTCTCTGTCTCGCTCATTACAATATATATATATATATATATCGTCACTCGGTCGTGACGCCGACAAAGGCAAGTCTGCGTGTCAAAGAAGAAACTCTTTATTTGGCCGAACTTGTGGCCGGGAAACTGAAGGTCAGACCACAGCACTACACACTGGCAGTGATAGCGGCGAACAGAGCGTCGGCCGTCGATAATCTGGTCATCGTTGGGACGCGCCGTCTTTTATACAGCACGCGTCGCACTTTCTGGCCTTATCACTGGTGCTCGGGCAAGTTCTAGAATAAGTTGGACGGTCCGCGTCCTGCGTGCATTCTCAACAAAATGATCTACTATAATCGCGAAGTTTCTCGAACGGTGAGGCGTGGTCTGCGCCGAGCATTGCTGACAGTCTTTTGTGGGTGGAAACCGAGTGCAGTAAAACTGATACAAGAAATGCGCGTGGCAATGCCCCCCTCTGAAAAAGCATCGTCCCGATGCTTAAAACAGAACACGGGGGAAAAAAATGCATACAACAATAAATCACATCAGTAAATCAAGAAAGTACAATCATCAATAAGCACAAGCAATAAATTACAGTAACAAATTAAAAAAAAATCACCGCCCAAGCACTCCGTACAAATGGTTGACCAGCGAAGCTGAAATGTGCTGCCCCAGTGTTTAGCAGTGGGTTCAACCCGACGCTGCACTGAAGCCATCCACAATTATCGTTGTCAGGTTGTGGTCGAACCACAGGCGGTCACAGACGTCGCAGCCGAAGCCAAAGTGCCGCTGGAGAAACTCTCGCCCAAAGCGGGCGTTCGCCCCGGCGAACGCGCTCCCGGAATCACGTCGACGCTGTTCTGCCCGCAATGCCATTTCTTCGGCGCGCCAGAGGGGCGCGCCGTGGCTGCAAGCGTTTGACCTTGCAAGCGTCGTGCCCAAGCTCGCGCGCCAATGGCGCGCGAGCTTGGGTACGACCATGGAGGAAGGAATACTAAGGAGAGGCCCTGACGTCACATTCGTGAAGCCTCCACCTCGCAAACACCCGCATCGCCTCCTAGCGAAGGAGCAGCTAACCATTTTGCGATTTCCGTCGCGTCGTTTGCAAGCGCATGCGCGCACCGACCGAGTTGGCGAGTCGCGGAGCTTTTGCAGCCTTTTTATTTATTTTTTTTTCGCCGTGCAATCGGCGCAGTGGTAGCAGTGGATTCACTCGTGCTGCTCCTTCTGTGTTTGTTTTAGGAAAGCTACGCAATGCCCAGCTGTTGCGTATACTCCGTGCAAATCGCGTGCACTGCGGAAAGCACCGGGTGTCACTTTTCACGAGTACGTACGATCGCTTCATTGCCGATTACTAATGCATGGTACTTGCATGCGAAGAAGCTCTCAGATGTGCGCTCTGTTGGTTCTTACGTATTGTGTCAACTCAGAACACACGTGAACTTCTGTTTTTGGTGTCTGGCGCACCGTACATAACACACGCTGTAGGCATCGTACCACGTGTTTGGAGGCTGTGTCGTTCGTACGGAAGGGCACTAAACTTTTGATATCGTTATCGGACTACGTGGTGTATGTATTTCGCGGTCTTTGCGCGCTGCATGGTAGTAGTTGTGTGCGCAGTTGAATTGCAAACTTTGCGTGTACGATCGCGTATACAATACGGCGGTGTCCTTTTTTCGACGTAAAGTTTCGTCAAATACTAAGTTGGCATTGTGCCGAATAGGAAGAAAGGCCTAACGCCCAGCAGAACGCGTAAGTCACTGCCAGGTGAGTTCGAACAGAACGACGCAGGGGCCCAGGGGCTGAATGTTTTGGATTACGGCACGCACCGGTACTTTCTGTACTGTTGCACAAAAACGCTCCTCGAAGAGCGTCAGCACGCAGCGCGCGGGCCTACCACACACGAACAGCCTGGTAAACGTGTACTCGCAACATTTTGCTGCTTGCAAACCGCACAAAACGCGCTAAATTCACGTCGGTACAACAAATCTGCGCATAAGCGAACCAGCGTGGAGAGCACGCCGCGGGGCGTCTGCTGTTTTGTTTGCCCCATGTCGGTTTGTTTGCCCCATAAATCTGACGTCACTTCCGCCACACTTTTCTCAATGCATTGGGATACGATAGGGCCTCTCCTGAGTTTTCCTTCCTCCATGGGTACGACGCTCAGAACGACGTAACCGATAGCACAGCCAATGGAGACCGCTCGTGACACAGATGCCGAGCGGTTTTTCGTTTCTCCTAGCCATATACAGCTTTCGCTGTGAAAGTATGCAGTCTTCAGTTTAGGTTCACTACCGCGCCTAAAACGGCTTGAGGCGCACGACATGGACGACTTCTGGTTGCGCTCGGCGCCGTTGAGAATTCGTAATGCCGTCCGGAACAACCTCATAGTCGAGAGCGCCAAGACGTCGCAGCACCATGTATCGAACGAAGTAACGGCGAAGAAGTTTTTCACTAAGTCCACGTCGGCGTATCGGCGTCCACACCCAAACCCAGTCGCCGGGCTGGTATTCCACGAAGCGTCGTCGAAAGTGGTGACGGTGGCTCTCTGTCGTCTGCTGATTCTTGATGCGCAGCCGGGCGAGCTGTCGGGCTTCTTCAGCGCGCTGAAGGTAGAGGGTGACGTCGAGGTTTTCTTCGTCAGAGCCGTTGGGCAGCATGGCGTCGAGCGTCGTTGCCGGTTTCCTTCCGTAGACCAACTCGTATGGCGTCAACTGCGTCGTTTCTTGCACGGCCGTGCAAGAAACGACGCAGATGACGCCATACAATCCCCTTCAGCGGTGGTGGCTGCGTTTGTGTACGCAACTTGTTTATGCAAATTCTATCAACTTGTTGCCGAAAGAGAGCAAGATGCGTTGCCATTTGGATGAATTGGACATTCCACATAATTGGTACGTCACTCATGACTTGAAGGGACCACGCCAGCCAATTCTCGGTCATAATCCGCATCACGTAGGTCAATGATTCTGCATTCACAAGGAAGCTGTCGAAATTTTAGCGCATTTCGTCGAACTATCATTTAATAATTGGACATTTATACTAACACGCGATTGGCCTGAGAGTCGGGCAACACTTTCGTACTCGCGAGCTGTGACGTAACAAACAGCTAGCTGTGCGAGCGTCTGGATTCCGGCGAACGATATTGTTTTGTTTCGTTGTGAGCTGCGCGTGAAACGGAGATATTTTAGCTTTTTTTCAGTGTGTCACTGAAATTGAACGACTTGCAACGGCTGAAACCTTGGTGGGAGACGACGGCTCCGCTCCTTGCTGCACGTGACGTCACACGCGCCACGGCACAATGGCGGTCGTCGGCGATGGGCGGGGTTTAGAGCCGGCGTCTTGTAGGGCTTCTACTGCACTGAAATACTATTATTTTGCGGCCCACTTTTCATGCCTGTATAGGCATAATAAATCCTCTACTTGTTTTCGCTGAAAACCACAAATTGTTGGGTGGCTGTGTCATGGCCCCTTTAATCTCAGTGTGCTGCACACGACTGTATGTTCGATGGATCGTTTGACATTCCACGTTGCAGAACCAACTTGTAAGGCATCGCTTTTCTTTTCTCGAAATGGATACAACCAAAAACGAATTGTGCAGACATTGGGAACCCGTGATTTCATTCTCTTTTTGTTAAAATGGAACATGACTGACGGCAGAATAGATAAACATTTGATTGCATGCTAATTACAATTATTTGCCGAAACTAACATAAAAGGAACACATCACTTCATTTTCTTTCTTGGAATGTGGTGTGGTGTGTCTTGAAATAGTGTTGTGTGAATTTGACACAATTGTGGATAGTGCATCGTAATTCGCGACTGCATGAGATATACTTGTTTGTTTAATGAAGAGTTTCATTGATCCCCTTTAATTTCGTTCGCTCCCATTCTTTGGCGGTCAGGTGTACGGAAGCACCCTGTGATGGCGCCACGTGCAGCTGTCCTCCACTCCCCATAATATTCGCACTGGTCATCTAACAGAACGGCGTCGTCCCTCGCAGGGCTACATCTACGCGATGGGCGGCTACGACGGTATCGAGCGTACCAGAACAGTGGAGCGGTACTGCATTGAGGACAATGAGTGGACCAACGTTGCCGATATGAACTACAAGCACAGCGGTGCCAGCGCCGCGGTGGCTTGCGGGCGCGTCTACATGTGAGCGGTGGAGCCTTCCATTTCTTCTCGAGTCCCGTAGCTCCTTGCAATATTTGCAAACTGAAGCTCCATAAAGAAGGAATGCCCACGACAGTTTCCAGTTCGGCCATGGCTCTCTGTCGCTAGGTGCTGGTCGATCGCGTAGACGCACGCAAGACGCCTTCAACAATAATTTTCGGCGAACCGATTGACTCCACTAATGTAGCGGTTTTTTTATCACCGAAAAAATTCGCATGGCTATCAACTAATCCTTATGGCGTATCAGTTCCCTAATATCGCAGAATTACGTGAACAGTTTTGTCTCGGAACACAATCACTTCCGTAAGAAACGATCATCATGAGATCTGTGCACTTTCGCAACAATGTTGTTTCTTGTATACTACAGGAATTCACTTTCAGACCGCCGTAGCCCGCCGTTGATGGGATAATATGCGCTATGCGCAACAGAAAACACCAGAATAATTAAGTATATTCTCTATATTCACTCAATATAATCATTAATAATAACATACAAATTCTCTATAGCAATGTTCAATGTGACAGACCAAACAGAGTAACAGCTACTCTGGACACAGCGGCCGCATCTATCTAAGTTTTTAGTACGTACGCCCATATTGAGGTGCACGTTAATAACCTCCAGTTCCTAAATTTTACCCGGCGCCCAGCAGAACAGTGTGGTTCATATTAAAATTGTGCATATCGCAGGTAAGACCGGCTGCCTAATTTGAGTTGATGGATTGACATACACATTTTGATCAGTACATGATTTCAAAGATGTGGACAGTTATTTTATTATGTTCATTGACATTCTAGCGTTCCAATAGTAATAATGTGTCTCCCTAAGTGTCGTTTATTGCTTACGGTTGTTCTTAATAGGCATTCGGTCTTCATAAAATTCGTAGTGGAGGGCGCCCTATTAATTTTGGGCCACCGGGGGGTTCCATCGCGCCCACCTTAATTTAAAGTGTTATACGTGCACAGGTGTTTTCGAAATTAGCCAGCTTCCCGACGCGGCTGTCGTAGCCTGGATTCGGATCAACGCACTCAGCAAAGCGAACCTAGCAACACAATCCCTTAGCTGCTGAGATACCACGACGGGCCCTCGCTATCTATATGTCATACGCAGCGGGGCATAATTATTACGTCAGGGTCACTGTCGCCACTGCATACGTAGTTCTTATGTGACGCTGATGATTATTACTATGACATGCTCTCGCGCAGCGCGGGCGGCTTCACAGGTCGAGAGGACTCAGACACCGTGGAGTGTTACGATCCATCAACGAACGTGTGGACCGTAGTAAAGCCCATGCCGTGGTGGAGCTCTGGCCACCAGTTGGTTGCCCACGGTGACATGATCTACATCATTGGCGGATACAACAACACCGGCCGCGTTGCCTTTAGTAGGCTTCCCTTTCGCTCGTTACTCACTTCAAGCACGCGTCTCTGATGCCAGTGTAAACTATACTTAAAATTTTGGATTCTGCAAAAGGTCCCTAATGAGTTTTCGCGTTACCTCTCAACTATAAGATTCCCACTAATACGTATATTTGAGTTCACGTCACGACAACCTAACTGGTAATAATTATCAGTCACTTGTAACGCAGTGTAATTTAAACATACACTAAGCAGTAACAGTCTCCTTACTTAGCTAAGGCTTCCAAATCCTACGAACCCAATGCCAAAAGAAAACCACAATAATTTCCTAGCAATAGTCAGCGATATTAACTCACGGCGGTGTGGGGTGCAAAAGATGATGCGGTCTGCGGAGCATACCTCACGCCCGAGCTCACTGAGTAGTTCTTACCTCTGTGCTCGCAGGCATATGCCAGACTTCGTCGCCGAGCACCCCAACTTAATTAACCACGATGATTCCGCCTCTTAGCGGCGTATTTCGCGTTAACATATGAATGAACTGCAAGTGCAGGGCTACGCCTAGAAGGCTATTTGCACGATTAGGGCTACAGCTGGCTTTCCTTTGAAAGTCACTGTTGCATAAGACGTAACGCAGGAAGCATCAGCAGAGCGTAGTGCGAAGAAAATCTGCCTCTGCACCATTCCATGATTACGCGTTGCGCAGTCAAGTGTTTCGTACACGCATTTAATTCAGACTCGTTCATTCGCACCTTTCAGTGACCCAGTACGACGTGAGGAGAGATCGGTACACCGTTTTACCCAGCATGTCCTACGCCAAGAGTAATTTCGCGGCCGTCCTCCTGGAGGGCAGCATCTACACTATAGGGGGCTACGATGGTAAGACTTGCCAAACAGCCCGTGTGATTGTCTCTATACAAATGAACCACGAGAAGCAGCAGTAATATCATTGTGCCTCCCCCACTTGCCATCTATTGATCATATTGAAATGCACAGGGAAAAGATGCCGGTGACGTTAAATAACGCTTGCAGCAGCGTGCACGCCATTTCTTTCTTTCGTGTTGACGAACGCTCTGCGGGAAGCCTGCATTTTATTCATTACAACGGATGCAGTTAGAAGAGACTGGCTGCAGCGCGAACTCGACACAAGGACCAAAGAAGGCACAAAGAAGACACACACGTGCGCAACTAGTAACAAGCTTTATTATTTCAGACCCAACCACCCTATATATACAACAAACGCAACAGTGGACACAGATCACGTGGTGGTAACATGCAACTCGTGCGAGGAATTCAAATGTTTCAACAGCATCACAACAATTCATAACCGCAGAGTACAAGATTATCAGCGTCTACACGGAAAACCTAACTGTTAGGTTGACAACAAAATGGATGGCATGTTTATGCAGATATCACCGAGAACACGCCACATAGATATCAGCCACAGTATTCACTGAGAAATATCGTCAAGAGACATTACCGAGAGCAACATTCTACAGAACTATCATTTTGGGTCGTCATCAGGACGAAGTTACACGCCTTATCGTAGAGGCTGTGTTACAGATTCAGATCAAAGAAGAAAACGAAGATTTCTAGGGGATCCTGGCGCATGCCTCTTCTTCTTCTTCATGGGTTTTTGTTGTTCTAATAAACGCCATCATGGTGTAGACTGGTCTCCGATTGCTGTCATTACTAACAGGCTGAGCATATCGATGCATATCAGTGTCCGCCGCCTCCTGGGCCTCGTAATCACATTTGACGCTTGTGCCTCACATATCAGAGTTTGCAGCACCGATCCTAGCTTTGCTGCTGATGGAATCTGAATGGATTTGGGGCCACGCGGGAGGGTCAGCTTTTTCGAAGTTCAAGGAACTGCTCTTTTCTGACCTTTGCGCTGATCGGTACAACATGACATACAAGACTACAGTATAAGCTGGTGTCAGCGCATTTGGTCTCGCTGCCGTGCGGCTTGAACAGCAACCTTCCGGGGAGCGTTGACTAGTTGCCTTCGCGTCGCAATCACTCACACCCACCAAAGGCCGGCACAGTCAGACTTAGATGGACGCTCTGGCTGCAAGCTTGGGCATGCTTCGTTTTGAAGAGTATGACCGCGTTCTAAATTTCTTTCTTGAAATGGATCATCAGCCACAGCTTGTGCTCATGGGGCCCATGGATGTCGACTTGCTGCCTCCGCGAATTCAGTGGTTCAGACTAAAGCTGATGTGCTTCCAGTACTCGCTATATGTACTCGCCAAGTTGTTGGCCATGACTGACATGCTCTCACGTGCACCGGTGGTGGGTCCACTGCCAAAGTAGGCTGATCATGTCGACATTTTTGTCGAAGTTGTTCGCTCGTTCGCGGATTTATTCACCACACGTCAAGATCAACTCCGCCATGCCCAAGCCAACAGTGGTAAATGCAACCTTCTGATCGAATACTGCACCAAAGGCTGGCCCAGGCAGTCAACGCTACCGCTTCACATTAAGCAGAATTGTAGTGTCTTTGGCTCTTCACCGTTGCATACTAGACCTCATTAATGACGGGCATCATGGTACCAACCGTTGCAACGCCGTTGCTCGAGAGTGCTTGTGGTGGCCTGGAGTCAGCGATGGAGAAGTTGGTCTCTAACTGCGTCACGTGTGGAGAAGCGCGAGTCGAACGCGCACAGTCAATGATGCCTCTACACCAGGTTTTAAATGCGAAGCATTTCTTTGCGTACTGTAAGCACTTTTGCCTTTCTATCTACGTATCTATCTATCTATCTATCTATCTATCTATCTATCTATCTATCTATCTATCTATCTATCTATCTATCTAGCCGCCTACGTCTGGGTACTTTCGTGATGGCCTCCTTAACTTGGGGTAGACCAAAATTTGTATGGGAGCGTAAGAGGTATTGACGAATATGTCTGGCTGGTCATGACATGAATAACGTGAAAATCCCGTCGCGTATGTCGTCAAACTCATTTCTCCAGACACGTGTGGCTCACACCCGTATACCACGGGCCGCGGAATGCGGGTATGCGCCACTGGACTTAGACAATTTATATCTACCCAGGAACAGCGAGAACATGCATTGGTAATTTAAATTCGAGAGCGTTAAGAGAAACTGACATCGATGGTGTTGACTCTGGTAATTTAAAGGCGACAGCGTTAAGAAAAACAGACATCGGCGGTGTGGACGCCAGGAATACAAAGAATGGAAATCACAGTCCCAGCAGGAATCGAACCCAAGCATTCAGCGTGGAAATCAAGCATTCTACCACAGAGTCACGTCAGGTCTCGAAACTGCTTTGTCAGAACACCCTGTGCAGGCGTAATGTTAGTGAGACGTATATTGTGGTTGCAGTGCTGACTATCTTATTTTATAAACATTACATACGTACTCCTATGACGAAGGAGTCGTGTCGGGTTAACGTTAGTTGTATAATTAAGCGCCATCTACTGTAGTTGGTTTACGTAGCACTATGTAGGGCTACCATCCTTGCAAGCACAAGCTCTACATATCAGCTTACGGCTCCTGGTGTTGGCAATACTCATGTTTCGGTTGGAATCGTTGCACAACTGTAAACAAATGGGTATATGAAACATATGCGACTGTTCAACATGTCTGTGCGTGCAACATTTGTACATATCTTTAGCGTAATTTCGTATCGTTTCGCTCAATACAAAAATTACAACCCAGTCGCCTTACCTCCGCATGCTTCGCATAACATCGATTCCCATGGTACTTGGGATCTGCCTAATTTTTTTCCGGGAAGGAAGTTGGAGTAGACCATTTTCCAACTTAAGGGTTAAGTTATGTGTTCCTGGCTGACTACAGTTTTGGTAACGGTTTTGCGAAGTCATCAGTTCACGTTCTACCGTACCGGCGGTCATTTCGGCCATCAAGAGTGTCCTTGCAGGCCACAGAATCCTTAGCGTGGTCTGATGTTCAATAGTCGACAATTATCATGTAAAGACTTAGCTACGTTTGCACAGCTTTGCGCGTTCAGCCATGTCATCAGCAGCCCTCGTGTCCCGCAGTCGCATGGCGAGGTGAAGAGGATGGTATGGACCGCAAAGAACTTAGTGGACAAGCCTGACGATCCTTTATTGGCACTGCTTCACTGCAGGGACACTCCTAGTGCCAACGCAGTAAGCCCTCGCAGCTTCTGATAGGGAGACGCCTGCAACCGAGAGCTACCGAGATACCCCCCGCACCTCCAGCCCGATTCGCCCTCCTCGCGTTATTTGACCCTGACGTAATCGGAGGAAGCACGTACGGAACTTCAACAGGAGACATGCAGCTAAGACGCAAAGCCCACTTTAGACTGGTGGTTAGGTCTGGGTGCGTGACATGAATAGTCGTGTGACAGTTCTTGCACCAGCTGAATGTCCCCGGTCTTATGTAGCATAGACCCCAAAGAGAGTTCTACAACGTAATCTGCTCGACCTTGTTCCTGTCTGCAATGACCCAGAGTCCGAGAGCATGGTATGCAACAGTGGGGAACTTGATACAAAACCAACCATCAGCGAGACTTATGCAGCAGAGCCAGATGTAGCTACTCCTACCCCGAATTCTATGACTTCATCACCTTCGCAGTCATCCGGTTCATAAATTCGCGTGCAATGGTTTGGAAAGCTGATCTGGAGGCCCAAAAGACTGAACTTCTCATGTGTTATGTTATGTGTGCGGTGTTTCATAAAGAAAAGGGGATGTAGTGCGTGCATTTGCTACAAGTTTGCGCCTCCGCTGTCAAGTCCACATATTCCATTGCGAATAAAGCCTCGGGGTTAGTTGCTCCCGTGGCAGCTTGGTGTACGTGTCATTCTTGCTTGGCTTGCGCTTTCGAAGCACCACCACCTACAGGCGTCCTTCAAAGTTTCTACCAATATTGTGGGCATTTGTTATGTACTTCTTCCTCACCTGTGCATTATCATAATCATCATCATCCGTTTGTCACTCTGTCCTCATCGTCACCGTGTCATTATCATCATCATCTAGTGTGTGCGCGCTCTGCCCGTTGGCTTCCAAGGCCTCGCGTCTAATAAACGTCGTTTTCAACCAAGACGTCATACGTGGTGAAGGTGGATTTTTGGTCCTCGGACCTCTCCCAGCCCGCTCTACCCCCTGGAGCTTCGTTCAGGCCGTCGCTTGCGCCTACGACCGCGACTACGACCGCGACTACGACTATGACTACGACCGCGTGAGTGCTGCTAATCGGTGGGACGAGGCCGCAAAACTGCGTTATGTCCCTTTCTACCTGACCGGCATTGCGAAGACATGGTACTTCAACCATGTCATTGACTCACCCGACTGGGCGACCTTCCAGCAGCAGCTCCGTCATATTTTTTGGCACACCAGCCGTTCGGTCCGCAGTCGCGAAGAGGACTCTCGACACTCGCCAACAACATACCGGTGAGTCGTACACATCGTACATCGAGGAAGTCCTTGCGCTCTGCCGGCGTGTTAATTCGTCCATGCCGGAATCGGACAAAGTTCGCCACATTTTGAAGGGCATATGGGGCTGTTGCATTTAATGCCCTCGCTGCTCAGAACCCAAGCACCGTCGCTGACGTCGTCACGACATGTCAGCGCCTCGATGCCCTGGACTCGGTTCGTCTCCAACCAGACATTGGCGAACACCACTCTGCGTCTTCTAAACATCTACGTGACCTCATAAGGGACATCATACGTGAAGAACTACAGGCGATGGGCTTCTCACATCCTTCACCGTGTTCTACACAGTCTTCTGGAGCGGCCTTGCGCGACATCATCCGGGAGGAACTCACATCCATGACCTCCCCTGCGCACGTGCAGCCACCTGCTCCTAGGCCCATACCCACGTACGCCCATACAACGTACCATCATACGCGTCGCTTGCTACCGCGCCCCCGGTCAACTTCCGTTCGGTGCCGCCAGACCCTTCATCAGCCCACCTGACCGCACTATCTCCAGGTGCTCCGAACGCCTTCTACTCACCTCCCTGGCAATCGTCCCGCCCAGTATGCTACTACTGCGGGTATCGTGGCCACATATCTCGTTTCTGCCGAAAGCGCCAGCAAGATGAGCGTCGAGGTTATGACATGCGTGAACGAGATTTTTCCACTGGGGCCTCTTATCATGGTCAACGTTACTCGTCGCCTCCCCACCGGTCTCCATCTCCGCCCGCATCGAATGCTTCGCGGAACAGCCGGTCCGCACGACCCGGCTCACTTTCGCCCTATCGCCGCTCCTCTTCTCCACTTCAGCCTGCCTCATTCGCCACTGCTAATCAGTCGGAAAACTAGGTGATGCAGTTTTTGGAGGACAAACTGCATTCCAAATTAGGACTGAAATTCCTCCATCAGGCCCGTGCAACATGGTTTTTGTGGTTGTGGAAGGAGTGCATGTCGATGCTTTGGTGGACACGGGCGCGACATTTTCTGTTATACGTGCTGATTTGTGTCGACGTCTGAACAAAGTGATGACGCCTTACGGTGGACCCCCCATTAGTTGCTGCCCAGGGGAACACCATTCGCCCTTCCGCTTGTTGTACTGCTCGTGTTTTTATAGACGGTATCCGTCATCATATACAGTTTGCTGTCCTGTCCCGTTGCTCACACAGACTAATTTTAGGGTCGGATTTTCTGTCATCTGCTTCCGCGGCTATTTGTTATGGACAACGCGTCGTCCACCTCACTGATGCGAATAACTTGTTGCTAACCACCTCACACAAGTTGTTGCTAACCACCTCACTGACACCGACTACAGGCTTGACGACGACACCCAGAAGCCACTTCGTCTGATCACTGCGGAAGACACCGAACTGCCGCCACTTCAAGAACAAATTGTCACCATTACGTCCACCGACATCGACCACGGCGACGTGTTGGTCTCCCCTTCATCTCTTTGCGCTCGTAAAGGCATAGTTCTTGCGTCCGGTGTCGTTCATTTACGCAATGGATCTGCACTCGTCACCGCCGTGAACTCTACATCGGAGAAGATTCTACTTCCACAGAGCACTACGGTGGCCCGTGTCGTCGATCACGAGCCTGTATTCGTCACGCCACTTCAAGCCGTCGCATCCAAAGATCCTTCCAATCGTGAGCATGCTTCTTCCTCCACCTTTACCGCCGCCATCAGCAACGACTTGACAGCTTCACAGACGCAGCAGCTGCTTGCATTGTTGCAGAAACACGCAAGTTCTTTCGATGTGTGCTCTTCTACGTTGGGCCGCACTACCACTACAGCTCATCGAATTCAAACAGTTGGGACGTCTATTGTACACCGCCGGCCCTATCGCGTATCTCTAGCTGAGAGAAAAATTATAGAAGATGTAATGACAAAGAAGTACATCGATGTTCGGGCGCGCGGGCAGCTGGGGTCGAGCGCGAGAAAGAGAAAGACGAGGAGAATAGAACAGCCAGCCCTGCGATCGGGCGTTGTGTCTATTGTCTCATTACAATGGCGCAGTCTACGAACTACGAACCGTAAGCGCGTCCCCGTGAGTCATCGCTGCTGAGGGCTTTCCTTCTAGCGAACGCCGCTCACGGCACCGTGATCATGGAGCCCGTGACCCTTCTACAGCCGGGAGCACCTATTACACCATTCGAGGACGGCGTCCAGGCCTTCTCGATGGTGCAAGGGCAGGCTTACTCCGGCGTCACCAAGACAGTGCACGGCCTACCGATGCCAGGGAATGCCGTTCACGCTTCCCACTGTGACAACGAGTCGCTCAGTACTCCATCGGCACCTGAGCCGCTTAGGGGGGCTGTCCAAGCTCCCTCGGACAAGGATCCCACCTCAGTGAGTACGCTGGTCCACTCCTACACCTCTGACGTTACCACTGGCTCCTCGTGCGGTTCGCCCGAAAGCGCCGCCGAGCTTTCCCGCACCATCGCGCGACTCCGCGTCGTAGTCAGCGCCTTGACAGCGCCGACGTCCGCACGTTTTCCTGCGGCCTTGCCAGCGTTGCACTCTATCGATGCCGCGTTGGCCGCAGCTGCCTCGCAAGACCATGATTAGGGCTCACCAGAGAGCCGCAGAGAGCTCCGATACACCCTCGCGGCGCTCTCATACCAACTCAGCTGCGTGGCGTCGTCATTCTCCGGACTTTTGCCTGCCGTATCACCATCACCGGCTGCCTTTGAACTCAACGGATTTCAAGACGACGCCGACAACTGGGTGGCGACCATCAACGCTCTTGGAGCTCGCGAGGCATGGACAGACCAACAGAAATGGTGTGTGGCCGTCGACCGCCTTCGTAATGCTGCCGCGCCGTGGCATCGGTATGAAGGCGTGAGGCAGCAGTCCTGGGCAGACTGGAGTACCAGGCTGATAGCTGCCTTTGGACGAATAAACTACCATTTCAATGCCACCGCCCATTGCAAACTCGCCGCTACCGAGGATGGAGCTCTGGAGGGGCACCCCCTCGAGGCTCCTACTGCGCAGTGCAGCTTAGCGACAGCAAAGTTACCCTCCAGCCACTGCACAGAAGACCACGTGGCAGACACAAGCCCCGAACAGGGTTCCCTGTCAAGTATCTCTAATTCCGAGACGTTACCAGAGACTATGACCACCTTTGCACCGGGGCCAGCACCTTTCGTGTACGGGCCGCCTTTCGCGAAAGTACCCGAAGAGCCCATGGCGCACGTCCCTGCTCTCGCAGACCCATCGGAGCCACTTCTGCTACTTCAAGAGCATTCGTTCACCGAATGCACACCTGATCAACTCACGTTGAGCGACAAGGTTCTCCAGGACAAGCACACGAAAGTTGCCCTGTCGTCCATCACGAAGCCCGCTGATAAGGTTCGTGATGAAAGTCCTGACGGTTTTGCCGGCGTTAATAATCACGCGGGCGGCGTGACCAGAAAGAAGCACCGAAAGACCTTGACAGCCACGGTGCCTCCTCGGATGCTGTTCTGGCATCATTCCCCGGACATGCCACATTCACCGTTACCTCTGCGACAAACCCAAAGCCGACCGCCAGAAGAATGTTTTCCAGCTCATACGTCGCAGCGTGGCCGAGACCTACCACTGCGAGTCAGCCAGGGTCGCCCACCAGACCCCATTACCGCAGTTCCACCAGCCAAGTCGCAGCCTGGCCAGGACAGACCACTGCGATGCAGCCAAAGCCGCCCACCAGAGCGACTGTCGGCAGCTCCGCGCGCTCTGCAGTCATGGCCGAGTGTAATGACAAAGAAGTACATCGATGTTCGGGCGCGCGGGCAGCTGGGGTCGAGCGCGAGAAAGAGAAAGACGAGGAGACTAGAACAGCCAGCCCTGCGATCGGGCGTTGTGTCTATTGTCTCATTACAAAGAAAACGTTGCCGACATGCTCAAACGGGAGGTCATCCGCCCCTCATCTAGCCCCTGTTTGTTTTGGTCCGTAAAAAGGATGGCTCTGTGCGCTTTTGCGTGGACTACCGGGCGCTCAATAAGATCACTCGCAAGGACGTGTACCCCATTCCACGCATTGACGACGCCCTTGATTTCCTACAAGGCGCGGAATACTTTTCGAGCCTCGGCTTGCGTTCAGGGTACTGGCAAATTCCCATGCATGAAGACGATAAAGAGAAGACAGTGTTCGCCACCCCCGACGGGCTTTACGAATTCAATGTGATGCCTTTCGGGCTGTGCAACGCGCCCGCGACTTTTGAGCGCATGATTGACACCGTGCTGCGCGGCCTGAAATGGAAAACTTGCCTTTGCTACCTGGACGACATCGTTATCTTTTCTTCAACGTTTGCTCAGCACCTACAACGCTTGGATGAAGTTTTGACGTGCATTACCGGCGCTGGTCTCCAACTCAGCACCAAGAAATGCTGTTTCGCCAGCAAGTCTATCAAGGTCTTGGGACACGTCGTCAGCAAGGATGGAATTCGGCCAGACCCTGACAAGATTGCTGCGGTCCTTCGCTTTCCGCGCCCCGAAACACCGAAGGAGTTACGGAGTTTCCTTGGCCTCGCCTCCTATTTTCGTCGGTTTATCCAGAACTTCGCCTCAATAGCTGCTCCACTACACCAGCTACTTGCTTCAGACGTCCCCTTTCTGTGGTCTGAAGAATGTCAGACGGCATTCGACCTGTTAAAGGGCGCCCTCACGTCCGAGCCTGTACTCTGCCATTTTGACGAAGCCGCACCGACTATCCTACATACAGACGCTAGCGGCCGCGGTATTGGAGCCGTTCTCCTGCAACGCGACAACTCTTCGCTAGAGAGAGTTGTTGCATACGCCAGTCGCGTACTCACCGCTGCCGAGAAGAACTACACGATAACTGAAGAGGAATGTTTGGCTGTGGTTTGGTCGGCGCAGAAGTTCCGTCCCTATCTCCACGGCCGTCACTTTACAATCGTTACGGACCACCATGCCTTATGCTGGCTTTCCACTCTAAAGAACTTGTGCGGACGCTTGGGTCGGTGGATTCTACGCCTGCAGGAGTATGACTTTGGCATAACTTAGAAGTCTGGTAGAAAACATCAAGACGCCGACGCTCTTTCTCGCTGCCCGCTTCCTACTACTCAGCTCGGCGTTAGCGAGAGCTCGGCCGTCACTTCTACCGCAGTTCCTACGCTCGCCTCAATAGACGAACTGTTTTCGGACGAGCCAACATTTAGCTCCCGCCAGCTGTCCGATCCATACTGCAGGCGTATTATGGACCGCCTCTCGGGAGCTTCCCATCCACCTAACGCGCGACTTCGTCGTCAACTCCTGTAATTTAAGCTGGAAAATGCACATTTATCATCCTGACGGTCAACGATGGGTTGCTGTTCTACCACGCTCTCTGCGACTTCATGTGCTTGAAGCCTTCCACGATGACTTGGCTGCTGGCCATCTTGGTTTTCAAAAAACTCTTGACCGCATTCGATGTCGTTTCTACTGGCCTGGCCTTTCTACTTGCGTAGCGCGGTACGTCGGTTCCTGCTTCCCATGCCAACGTCGTAAACTCCCGACATCTGGCCCTGCCGGACCTCTGCAGCCAATTCCGTGCCCCACAATGCCATTCGAGGTTGTAGGTGTCGACCTTTACGGGTCTCTTCCCATCACACCTACTGGCAAACGATGGATAGTGACCGCCGTAGACCACCTGACGCGCTACGCTGCGACAGCCTTTGTGATTACTGGATCAGCTGCGGAAGTCGCTGACTTCGTTCTTCACGCTATAATTCTGCGTCATGGCGCTCCTCGTGTACTGCTTAGTGACCGTGGAAGTGTGTTCCTGTCACAAATATTAAATGAAGTACTGCGCGCTTCTGGCACTACTCACAAGACAGCTTCAAGTTACCACCCTCAGACCAATGGTCTCACCGAGAGAGTTCATGGTACTCTTGCTGACATGATAGCCGTCTACGTCCAACCAAACCATAAAAACTGGGATACCCTTCTACCATTCCTCACCTTCGCCTACAACAAGGCCGTTCAGCGCACAACCGACTACTCCTCGCCATTCTACCTCGTTTACGGACGTGTCCCTACTACCCTTCTCGACGTTTCCTTCTTCAACAGCAGTGTTAACTCATCTCAGTCTTCCAGCGAAGAATACATTTCCCGACTGGCCCAGTCTCGCCATGAACACGGAAGCGAGACAACAAGAGCGGAAGATCATTTATGACGCATCCCATCGCGTTGTATCTTTCCGACCGGGTGACGAAGTGCTGCTTTTGACACCTATTCGCACCCCTGGTCTCTGTGACAAGTTTCAACCACGCTTCATCGGGCCGTACATAGTTTTGGAGCAGACTTCGCCTATTAATTACCGCGTGACACCACTTGTCGTCTCAACAGACCGCCGTCACCGCAGTACAGAGACTGTGCACGTTTCTCGCATGAAACCCTTCACGTGACGTTCCTCGTCATTTTGACATGCGGCGGCCAGGATGTCCGCTTCCACGTGGGGGGGAATTAGTGTGGGCATTTGTTATGTACGTCTTCCTCACCTGTGCATTATCATAATCATCATCATCCGTTTGTCACTCTGTCCTCATCGTCGCCATGTCATTATCATCATCATCGAGTGTGTGCGCGCTCTGCCCGTTGGCTTCCAAGGCCTCGCGTCTAATAAACGTCGTTTTCAACCACGACGTCATAATATTAATTTTCTAGGTCTCTGGTTAGGCTCTGACTCTTCAGAACCTTCTACCGGCGTTGCTCATCACGTATGTCTCCGGTGACACATAGTATGCAAACCTGCAATTAACGAGCTACAACAGTTATATGGACGAACTTAAAACTATCTGATGAGCACTTCACGGTACAGTAAGCGAAGAGTAGAATTGACGACAATTGGGCGGCGCAGTTGAGTCCTTGTTTGCCGGAATAACTCGTGCTCAGCTTGTGCAAGACAGAAGTAACTGGGGATTGTTCTCATTCCCTAACAGGACTGTTCGTCATGCAAGAAGTTGAGAGGTATGACATCGCCGCGCAGAAGTGGTACTCGGCTCCCCAGATCAGCACCAAGTGCTGTGGATGCGCTGCCTGCGTTGTTCGGGACATCGCTAACCCTGGTAGGTAGCTCAGTAAACGCGCGAAATAAAGCGCAATTTATACAAAAGAAGAGTGGTTTGTTGGGCGAGTTGGTTAAGCATCATAGTAGAATATAGCGCACAAAAACAGGGACAGAGACTGTGTTCGTGTGGTTCTTTCTTTGTCCCTGTTTTTTGCTCTATATTCTACTATTATACGAAAGTTTGGTTATATATACGCTAGCGCACGGTTTATTGCACTAGCGAACTAAGAATTTCATTACCTCGTCAGAATTAAAGACAAATGTGATTGTTTGTTTGATGCGTGCCTCATGATATGCCAACCAAGTGCTATGAGTGTTTCCTGTTTCGTTCCCTCTCCCTCGTCATGTATATATGGCCTTTCTAACACAAATTAAGTAGTTGGCAGTCAGTGCTCTTTGCCTCTACTCATCCTGTTCTTTTTTCCTATGGTTTATGGTGTGTTAATACCACCTTACTGGTAGGTGAAAATGAATCCATAGTCGCGACTATATACGCGGTGCCTAGTAAACGCACTGCGGTTTTGGCTCGTAAAACCCAAAATTATTTTGCCTTTATTTTTTTTTCTGTGTTCTCGTAGCCGCCTGGACATGACCATAAGACGTTTATCACATATGCGGATCGAGCCACTGTAACCGATCTGGTTCACCCTCCCGCCAGGACTTCTGTCTTCGGAGCGATGCGCGCCGCGTCTTCATCGACAGACCACCAGCGACGGGAAGACTGACGCAGGGAATTCGAAAAAATCAACAAGCTAATAAAAAATTGCACGCGCATTCTGCGCGCACATTTCGTCCGAGAATCGTGGGATTGATTCGTAGGTGTTGTGTTAGGTATTATTGCGCGAAACTAGAATAGTGAAACGGGAAGCGCGGTTGGAACACTAAAATACTAAAGGACACCAGCGCGTGAGAACATCGAGAGAAACTATGCCAAGCTTTTCTTTTCTTTTCTTTTTTTTTTCTATTGCATCCACCATCATGGGCTGGTTTTCCAGCGCTTCGTATGCGTTGTGGCCCTCCCTGGACCGTCGCTATCAGGCGGCACAACGCACACCACCGTTCCATTTCCATTTTACTTCTTTTATTTCGATTTATTTTATTTAAGTATAAATGCTGCTGTCTCTTACGTATATGACAGTTGTGGTAACATAGCACAAACTCCATACCTGCACGGAACAAGCAGCACAGACACAGCGTAAGCTGCAGAAGCGGCCTTCGTAGAGCCCGTTGTAAATTCTGTTAGAGCGACTACTGGAAGTAGAGTTGCAAGCTACCCGCTGCGCCATAATCATGACCATATTGCGAAGTAGCGAGATACCCACTCCACGTCTTTAAAAACACGTACACTCACGTAGCAGCAAACTTGTTGATGTTCTGATTGATGATGGTAAAGAATCCTCTTCCTCAGGCCAAGCAGTGGGAAATTTCTCCAATATATTGGACACGGTAACACAGCGCGCAATGGCTTGCGAAGCTCTTACCTCCTCCTTGGAAGCACTTTTTTCGGCTAGTACTGGCACCCGTGCTGCCTTTCAGCAAATATGGTCAAAGTCGCTACGTTCCCCGGTTTTCCAGGAGCGTTGGAAATGTAGGGATTGAGCACGGGCGACGTTTACGGCTGCAGCCTACACTCTAAAAACTGAAACTCCAGCAGCAAGAGTAAAGAAGCTTTGTTACTCTCTCTGCAGAGAGAGTAAGAAATTATACTCTCTCTACAGAGAGTCACTTTACTCTCTCTGGCCAGAAGGAGTGAAAGGGGGCTTTCACTCCTTCTGCGAAAAGAGAGTAAAGTGCCTGTTTTACTCCGGCAAACCGCAAGAGAGTTCAATGCCTGTTTTACTCCTTTACCATACGACAGCTTGTTTCACAGCTTGTATTACTCGTCCCATTCTCCCCATTGGAGAAGCTGCAAAGATAAGTCCGCGCAGGCTTGTATTTCGGACTGTCGCTCAGTCGAGAGAGAAAACATTTTATTTTAAAATAATGGCTGCGGCATAGCTCGGCTAGGCCCGGTTACGAAACACCAGGCCCCTAAACCACCGGCAGACGCTCGCGTGCTCCTTTGCTAGCAAATGCGCGCGCTCCTTGCGTTTTGACCTGGGACGCTGAGGAAGGCCATTCGGACAGACAAGCCGACGAACGCGTCCACTGTAACTTCGTGCGCATCTGCAACGCCACTAATAATTTCGCGCGGCTTGTCACGGGGTATCCGTTCTTCGCTTCAAGGCCACGCGCTGATGCACAGCGTAACTCACTCAAAAATTATAAACTAAATAACCTAATTTTATGATAATAATATTTTATTCATTCAATCAATCCTGCGGGAGGGATCGTCCTGGGTCCTGGCGACACGGGCCCGTTGAACGCCTGGAGGCTCTCGAGAAGCCCGTCGCATGCTGAGGGCATCACCCCACATTTTAGTGCGGAAGGGACGCAAGATGACAGGGAGGGGAGGCAACAATTTTTTCGGCGCACTCCACCGTGACGTGGAAAGCCGTTTGGGATCTGCCGCAGGCCGGGCTAGAATTCACGTAGCGGTCTGGGTTCTCGATGAACGGACGACGAAACATATGCCTCCTCAACGTGTCGTGTCGAAAACCGCTGACATGCCCAAAGAATCCGGGATCGTAAATGCACGCGATTATGTTCACTCGTACTGAAACACTCCCAAACATCACACCTGCGTTTTCACGACCACTTGTGCTCGGCAAGCTTTGCTGACACTTGTATTTGCGAGCGCAAGGCGAACGCCAGTAGTGTTTCGGTGACTTCCCGGCTTGGTAAACATGCAGTCCCATAATCTGCTACCTAGCTCTGCTCGTACTTTAAGCGAGTTATCACAAGCATTTGTGCCCGCGGCAGTTCTGCACCGTTCTGTGCAAGCACAGGGGTGTGCTTGTCAGGGGCCGAGCGCCAGTAGTCGAAACAACACGCACATCTCACTCATATGTGCACCCCTCCGTAACACGCAAGAAATAAAATGCTCATTTTTAATCAGTTAATCGTTGAGGTTTACCGTCCCAAATTGCAAAGTGCAAACGCGCCTCTGGCTCCTATATTTAATTGCATCTAACACGAACTTTCGCTCACGGTAGAAGCTGCTTTTTTCGCTCAAAACCAAACATGCCAACGCCGCCGAAACCAAGCTGTCGCGATAGGGAAAAAAAAAAAGACGCGACTTGCATCAAGCGGCAGCGAAACGGCGAGAGAGAAACGCCAGAAGCACGATAACAGAACCGTACGACGCATGCGCGCGCGAGGAAAGAAAAAAGAAACGGCGAAACAGGGAGAGGAGAAACGTGCGCGCGCCCGAAGCAGCTGAAAGGCTGAAACCCTGAAACTTTGCCGTCGCCCGTCGTTGTCTTCGCCATTTTGACGCGTTGTTCAGTTGTTGAAGTTTGGTGATTGCTCAGCTGCGTCGGCGGCGTGTGTACGTGTGTGCGCGACTGTGATCTCGACGCTGGACGAGAACCGCATTTAGCGACGGCAGTGCAACATCCCGTGCTGTGTGCGCGTTGGTTTTGTGATTGTCTGCAGACTCAACTGCGTGACTGAGTGCCCGGCCAACACATGGTTCGGCACAGTCGGGAATATGAACGGTAAGTGGTGCTTCTGTTTTCTCTGCTTCGCGTCCTATCGTCGTTCAGATGTGTAATAGTGCATGCTGTGTCGCCTGTAAAGTACAATAAATAACATTAGGCGCACATACGTGTGATGCCTGATGCGCGTTTAAAAAGCTTTTGTGAAGGCACAGACGTCGCACGGCCAGTCTATCGAAGCTCGCATGCGCCTCGATAAAGTCAATTTGTGCGTTATAATCTATTTGCTTCCCCATAAAGCGTGAGTGCGGCAGCGTGTTTGCAGAAAATATACACTTACGCGAAAGCCCGCGGTTATCATGCCGTAGTAAGTGATTTAAGGCCAAACATGTTTTCATTTGATTCAGTTGTCATTCTTGGCCGCCTCAGTGGTACAATGGTTACGGTGTTCGGCTGCTGACCCATAAATCGCGAGTTGGACCCCGGCCGCGGCGGTCGCATTTCGATGGAGGCGAAATGTTAGAAGCTCGTGTACTCTGCGATGTCAGTGTCGTGTGCTCTGCGATGTCAGTGCACGTTAAAGAACAGGCTTCTGAAGTCTTCATTAAGGCGGGCCTCATATTATAGTTTTGGCACGTGAAACCCTCAATATTAATGTTATTATTAGTATTCATACTGGATGTGTTTGTGCTTTTCTTCAGTCTCGGTGTCGACTTGTGTGCGTTATTAACCTGTGGCATCACCCGGCGCTCATGTTTTGGCAGAATTTACGCTGGATACAGAGTGCACTGGGCGCCTTTGTTCTTCCGCCGTGCAACTATGGAAATTTTATCGAAGCACAGAATATTAGTGAAAATGCTTTTCCATAACATTTTTGCATTACACTTTTTTTCCGTGTCTAAGACAAAAAAAAGCATTTGCATCAATATCGCAATAAAGTTATTTTCCTTCCTTCCTTTGCATCATCATCATCATCATACCATGGTCTAATAACGTTATTAGGTTGAGTTTATTTGACTAGTGGGAATAAATTCTTCTGCAGGGATATAATTATGGCGATATGTGACAGTCATCTGCTAAGTGACAGCGTCTATGGTGAAGCACATGCATTTGACGGTATTGTCACTTAATTAGTGACATATATCAGCACTGTAACCTTCCTGGATTTCATGTGAATATTCTCAGCCATTTGAAGATGTGTGAGCTGTGCCCGACTAATGCAGTCACATCAGCGCAAATCAGCTCAACGCAATCGTGATGGTAGAGAGACAATCGCAAATAATTGTCTTGCATAAGACTATTATGAAGTTGTGAAGAAAAGCTAAGCAGCCGTTAAACATTATGGCAGTTAAAAAAACAAATATTGTTCGGCAAGGACAAGACATCTTTAGTCATTTGTTATGGTTTACTTCTGTAACCCACATGTAAGCTTCCTACATTCATGCTTCTTGATGAATGTAAATATTGAATTTACTGCGGCGTCAGAAAGCAGTAGCACGCAGGTCACCGGATAACTCCATCGTAAATTCACAAAGGACGTGCTG
>JALIZH010021543.1:0-23760 GCA_030522465.1 Rhipicephalus appendiculatus
TCAAGTCGAGGGACAAAATGACCACCCTTCAATGTCGACGTTTCTTCAACTCTACAACATGCTGTGTATATGCAGGTTGTTCAAACCGCCAAAATTCGCTAATTGTCGAATCGAAGGCTCAGACGAAAGATCCATGCTATCCTTGACAGATTTTACTTCGGCATTCGCACAGCATGAGCCCGCGGAAAGCCGACCTGAACGTTTGAAAACGAAGCTGGATGGGCTTATTTCAAACAATGCGGAATGCGAAATCGCATTTGACCATATTATGCATTGTTTTTTATGTGACAGGCTTCATGTGCCGCAAGCTGGAAACTACGACTTCTTGCACAGCATGCAAATGCGGCCTAACTGAGTCTGGTAACATAAGTGAGCTGCCAGAGGCTGAACTCGTTAACTGCAACACTCATGGCGGCTTGGTGCACCCGATCAAGCCAAATTTTTCCCTGCTTCTGTCAGCAGAGAGAGAGAGAAAAAAAAGAAACTCAGAGAAACGGGATATCTACTAATTGACAATGGACAATGAAGTTGAGCAGCATGTTTTTTTTGTTTCCATGCCCAAATCTCAAGAATACGATTCTGGCTGACTTGCTTCACTATTATGTTTCTATGCGAATACGCCAGTATGCAAAAGAAAAAAAAATCGAAACGTGGAGGAGAAGACCAAAAGACTAACCCCCGTATTCAGGAACCGACCTTAACTTATCGTGGTAAGGCTACTTACGAAAGGACGAGAAAAGTATAAGTATAAGGAAAGGATAAGGCGAGTTTCGAAAACCCACCTTATCATGTCATAAGTGCGCCTTATGAAAGGTGTCCTTAACTTGTAAAGTGTCTGCCCTGGGAGCGAGGGTAGGTAAGTTTTTGCAACGAAATGATTACTTCGAGCAGCAATAAATTAGTTTTATTGCAAGAAACCTCTAACGGTATGCTCAAAAGCACCCATGCGTAGAACAGCTTAAATATTTGCTAAGGCAACCCCCGCTTTTGGTAATATACACATACGTCGTCTGGCCACATATCTTCAACACCCGTCGACGGGATGCTCATTTCTATTTTGACGTCTTCTCTTGCACGTTTTTGCGGTGTTCGTTGATGGTGTTCGCTGTGCTCGCTTCGGAAGTTGATTGATAGTTATCTTTCGCGTTTTTTTTTTTCATTTCACTTGGTTTATTTTATCGTTCGAATACGTATACCGTTCTTGTTTTACGTTGAGTATGGAACGGCGCACCAAAGTGAACTTTACCGAAGAAGAACGTGGTGTCCTCACGGAGCTTGTAAACAAATACCGTGCGGTACTCGAGAACATAGAAGACTGACGCCGTGTCCCTTCAGAGAAAACAAAAAAACGTGGGATCAACTCGCGACTGACTTCAACAGTCGGCACAATGTGCATCCCCGCACGGCCAAACAGCTGAAGAAATGTTGGGACAATTTGAAGGAGAAGTGGCGCCGTGCCAAGGCCGACGACACGCGGGAAGTGTTCAAAACAGGTGAGTTATTTCATTTCCCTCTAGTGTGTTTCGTATAAAAAAGAAGTTCATCAGATGTAGAGGAATTGGAGACCTGCCTATTGTTGCAAACGAACACACTGTAAAATATGCATTTGTGTTTCGTAAGATGCATTTGTTTTATGAACGCTTACATTTTAATGTTTTATGTGGGTGCTTGCCATCTGCTGTATTAGAAGAGTTCACCTTTCTTTCGAAGTGTTACCAGGGCTCGCCCTTGCACATTTTGTTTTTCATACCTCTCTCTGTTGAAATTTGATCATAAAGAGTAGCTGCAGTGCATGCGGCAAATAAATAAATTGACAAATTGAATTGCACCCACTAAAATATTCCGCAACAGATTACATGCTTGGTGTGAGGTTTATTATGTATAGTAAATTATCTCATCAGTTGCTTCTAGTCGCTATGACATAAGCTGTCTAGGCGTGAAGAGAATGCTGCCAATGTCACATGTAAGTGCATTGGCACTGCTTAGCCAAGTGGAGTCGAGTAACGTTGTAGCATTAAAACGTTGTTTTGTTAATGTGTGTTACATAGAGTACTAGCACAAAGCAAAACATTGGCACACTTGCAGGACACGAACATGTACAATACATGTGTTTGCAGTAGCAGAAAAGGTTATGTATGGCACTCACGCCATAACATAAGCATGTTTCTGGCATCTTCAAAACAGTATAGTAACTGCAAACGTAGGACGAGAGGTGGAGGTATCACGATGTTTCATACACTGTTATCTTGCTCTTCATCAGGAGGTGGCACGCCTGCTGAAAGCTCCATGAGTGAGGAACTTCAAAGGGTTGGAGCGGTCGCATCACACATGGCCACGCGGCTCACGAACCCCTTCGACCGTGCTGGCCGTGTGACGCCTGTCACCGAGTGCACGCCAGCTGTGGCAGCCCTGCTCACACCAACTCAGCCACAGCAGAGCATGGAAGCCGATGGCAAGTATTAAATGTTAGATGTCGACTGATCATTTGGGCAGTCACATATGTTGCAGAAAGACAAGTTGAGACACCATAGGTGGCTACTCAGAAGTTACACTTTATTTGCCATTTCACAAGGCAGTAATTTAAGCTATTAGCTATTATGTAACACCACAATGCTGAAACAATATGTAGCGCAGAGTAACACAAGAACTAGAAGGGAGGACACAACACTTGTGCGCTCCCATTTTGCCCTTGTGTTTCATGTCGATAGTTTCATGTCTTACCAACAAGGCCGAATTTCCCCTTTGTACCATAACGCTGCATTGCTGCTTTTGTGCATTTCGATGAAACGTTCAATCAAAGCACGAAGGTGTTTTTTTTTAACTTGGTGTGATGACAATGATAGCGCACTTTGTCTTTGTGGCATCGTGTTTACATGGCTAATCATAGTAACATTAATACATGCACTACTCGTGGACGTATTTGTGTGACCTTGAGGGATTTCAAAACTTCCAAGGCGCATGCTCCATCATCTTTGGCAAAGCACAAATTCATGGTATGGAAAAATTTTCAAACATAGACAGAGATGAGCAGTGTGAGTGTGTGTAGTTTGTCAATCATATACATATGCGTAGCATGAAGTCATTTGCACTGAGAGCTAATGCCACAGCCTAAGCTGAAATGGTTGTTTTGCCGAACACCCAGAAGACATTAGTGAAATTAGTGCTCATATCTTGACACGACACAGACATGCCGGTCTGGTACTACTCACTTCCTTGGCCAGTATGCATTTGTCAACCTGTTTTGTGGTACTCAAACAGGGACGTTCTGTATAGCTGCCTGCTTGAGATCTTATGTTGTGTAATGTTCATATGCAGAGTACAGTGCATTGTGTAAACACGCTTGTGTATTTTTTCAACAAGGTGAAAATGAGGTATGCATGAACACATTGCCGTGCTAAAAGCGACTTGCAAGGAGTGCATGCACTGCGAAACTGGCATGATGGTATTTCTTTAATTGTAACACCACTGCAGCTGCTGACATGGATAACATTGACTCTTGGCAATGGGATCTCGAGCCAGCTGAACCCGAAGAGGCCAGACCAAGCCAGAGCAACACCAGCACACAGTGTGCAGCTGATGAACCGTCTCGTGCACAATTACCGACCTCAGCAGTTGCAACACAGCCTGACCCTGTGGCTACAGGAACAGTGTCTCATGAAAAGCCAGCAGGCACGAGCAGGACATCCTGTTCTATGAAACAAGCAGTGAAAAGCGAGCTTGATGCTCGGCTTTCTAAACTGGCAACGGAAGCTAGACAAAAAAAAAAGAGAGAGCATTTGCTCCGCATGAGGTTAATGCGGGACGAATTAAAGAAAAGGGATGCCGTGCACGCGCTAGAGGTGGAAAACCTTCGGGCAAAGAAGGTACTTCTCGAGCTTGAGATTACCCTCATGCGGAAAAAAAATCAATTTGACGCTTCTCTTTAGACACAAAGCATTGCCTTTATTAACGTCATAAAGTGTGTTTTAAATACAAACTCTCAAGCAATTTCAGCATTTGAGCATGATTTAACATCGTGATTTTAGCGCTAATAAAGACGAGCAGATGTGAGAGACGGGACAGGTACTACTAATAACTGATTTATTGCAATGGTTGTAATGAAATATGTGGCACGTTGGTGCGCAGACGTGCCGAGCGCATATCAATGCGACAAAGTGGTGTCGCCTTGATATGCGCTCGGCACGTCTGCGCACCAATGTGCCATATATTTCATTACAACCATTGCAATAAACCATTTGTTAGTAGCGCCTGTCCTGTCTCTCACATGTGTTTGTCTCTTTAGCACTAAAATCACGATGTTGTGTACTCACCAACTCACCCAACAACAAGTTCTTATTGAGCATCATTCAGCATACAAAAATCAAATGACAGCAGACGCTTTGCAAGTGGCAGGCATGATGAGTGTAATGGACAACGTCGTCTGTGCTCACCGACAAGCTAACACCTACTGGATTCCAACAATAACTGCAGAACCATGCTGTACAGTGGTGCTCAATATGACTTGCAACACAAGAGCGTGTGGCTTCACGAGCTGAAAGATTGTGCAGGGCTTTAATTTGGCATCATTCTCAGAACTAAGCGATTGTGTTTTTTTATTTGGTACGACGGCCAAGCTAGAGAAGAGCGTTTATTTGCAGAAGGGTCAGTGGAAGCAATGGGGGATCCTGGAGTTTGTCGAGCTGTACGCACCTGTGTTGCTAGTCATATTAAGTGCGACTGTACATGGCCCTGCACCTGTACAACATTGTTCTGACCCTCTAGTACTTAATATATACAAACGGTATTTCTTTATTAATATCCATCATGCTATCTTTTGAAAACAAGGTTTGCATACACTCAGGAAAAATAATTTGTAATGATACGTTGACAGGTTCTAAAGCCGTCGGTGTCTTGGGTTCCCATCTGAAGCTGTCCGATTATCAATGCTGATGTAGGCTGCTGAACACTCTGTGCAGTCTGGGGCTGTAGATCCGGAGGGCATGGGTCGCGCAGCATTCGGCCTAGGTTTTGTAGAGCTGCGCATGCTGTTATGACTGTGAGGGAAGTGTTTGAATCGATTTGTAGCTTCATTTGAAGGCACGGAAACCTCCTCTTCCAGATGCCGAACACACGTTCCACACTGTTCCTTGTTCTTGACTGCGACTTGTTGTACCTGAAAAATTAGTTCAAATGTTTTCTTTTGCCTTTGTACAATGTTTTTGCAATATGTAGAAATGTTTACAGACGTGAAAATGGCTCAATGCTTTGGATGTTATGTAAACATGTTTTTCTTTCCTTTTGTATTTTGTGAAATTGTTGATATTTATTGTTTGCAATGTAAGGTTCTTGTAAGCGTGTTTCTCCTTTGAGTTTAGAGCTTTTCAATTTCGACTTCTTGAAGTTAATTGCTTAGCATTCTCGAAAATGAGCAAATAAAGTGTTTCCATCCTGATTTTGCTGTTGTCTAACCTTGCATGTTCAGCTCAGTGGCTCTGACTGTAAATGGATTTAAAGCAATTTTAGCAGGTTATTTTTTTTCTTAACAGTTTTGGAATACTGCTTAAGATAAATGAGGTAGCTTGCCTGTATTCGGGGCTGCCTCGTTGAGGATCTTTGAGAGGAGTCATGAGATACGAGCGGCAGGCATAGCCCATGTCTCCAAGCAGAATCCCAGCGACTGCACCCGTCTCGTACACCACTCGGGCACGGCTACTGTCAAAAATTCTGCTGTCATGGGCAGACCCTGGCCAGCTGGCCACTACATCATAGAACTGCAAGTCTGGCCCTGTGATTCCCTGTGGAAATGAAAAATTTGCGAATGAAGTGGCATCAAAAGTGCAAATGCAAATAGAAAAAAAATTGTGTGCTGGCTAAGATGTTGTGGTGGCATCATGTGCCCAATAAATGTTTAGTTATTGACCTCGTTTTAATCATAATTATCTCCACAATGATGGTCATTCTGAACGAAATACAAGAATATGCTTGCTGAAACGTGTCCAGAGTGGTTACAACGCGCTGAAGTCTGGATGTTGCGTACCGCGGTGGGTGATACTACGAACCGAGCCGTCGCGTGATCTCCAAAGGTACGTGCGCTCGCGCCTGTTACTTTCGTATAAGTTGCGCGAAAATAAATCGTGGAAGCTTCTCGGCGTACCATTGCTCTATTGCGACAAAACTGACTCAAGCGATTTTACTCTTGCCGAATATTTGCATGCGCTTCTTTCCGTTACACAATATCACTTTCGGTAGCATGCAACCTTTTTTTTCAGGTGTCCTGTGAGAGTAGCGCCTGTAATGTCGATTGTAGTACTGGATAAAAAGAGAAATGGTTCACAAGATTTCGTAGCAACAACGCCATTCGACATTGCCCGCTCAGTTTCTATCCGCAGTATTGCATCTTCATGGAGGGCGATATGTTGGTACAGATTAACGTAACCCTGAGAGCCCAGTCGCAACTTGTACATCTGTCGTAGCAGTGAAGAAGACTGGAAGTGCTAAGTCGCATCGCAAAATGACGATGATTCACTTGGCGACTACCGTCTATCACATTTCCAGAGTCATGCTAGCATCATTGGGTACAGCATCTAAACGCATTTCAGCATCAAACCGCGGCCGAAATACTTAAAGCGGGCACTCACCTGTACATTTATTGAAAAATATCCTTTACGGTTGCGGTAGACTTCGGCGTTGTCACCGCCGGGGCTCCTGATAGGCACGTTCGTGCAGTCTATGCATCCGCTGACACCCGGAAATTTGCCGATCTTGTAGAATTCTTCCATAACGTCACTCATTTTCGACGCTTCGGGAAATTTCACTAGTGCGGGGAACAGTGTTTCTGCAATCAAGGCAGATATCCGCTTGACTACTCGTGACACGGTCGGCTGCGAGACATTCACAAGGTCGCCGCTCACAAGCTGAAACGTGCCCGCTCCATAAAATCGCAATGCAATGAGCAGCTGTATAAGAGGCGGCAAAGGAAGCCCACGACCGTCGGCATTTTCCTGCACAGGCAGCACAGCGAGCAACTTCTTGACGGCACTTTTTGTGAAGCGGTAACGGCACAAAAATTCGTGCTCGTCGTGAGTCTCCATCGGGTTGAGTCGGTCCTTGAGCATTCGCCGTGACGGTGACGCGTATGCATAGGCTGTGCCGTTCGATATGTCTTCACAACGGTCCACACGATGAACGAACTGCGCGAAGCTGTCGTCCCCCGCCATGTTGTTTATCTAGCCTTAAGGTAGGTCATAGGCTACCTTAACCGAGCCTTACTTAAGTACAAGGAAAGTTCCGCGATAAGTACAAGGTAGGTTCTTGAAACGCGTTAAGGGCGGACTTATGGCTAAGGTTGACTTAAGTCATAAGTATAAAGTTAAGTTAGGTTCTTGAATACGGGGGGTAAGGAAGCTCTAAAAACTGGGTTAATCTATCAGTTCGCAACAAAAGACGTATGACATTTTATGTTCATCCGCAGTATAACGGCACTGAGTGCAATTATGTGCATAGTGATTCACTACCAGTGAACCAGTACCAGTGTACAGTTGAGTGTAATTCACTTTAGTGTGATGTAACTGACTATAAGCGAGTATACTTTACCTGAGCTTAATGTTCATTTGTGTGTAATTCAGTACAATTAAGTGAATGTGTATAAAATTGAGTGCTTTATTGGGTGTAATTGCAGTGTAAATGTTCTCATTTGTACACTGTAACCATCGAAAAAGTATTCACTTTCTTCATTGCCTAAATTTGTTCGCAAGTTGATTGCAAATTAAATTGTTTTCCTCCTCATATTCTGCATAAATCTGTTCGCAGGGAGCTGATAACAAAGCAATAAGTGACCACGCACAACAGTTCAATTCCGTTGCAGCCAGAAGATAACAAATTTACGACGTCTATAAGCTTAGCTCTACCTACAGTAACGTGGAAACCAAATATTTTTTTACTCTGCACACTCACCGGTAGGAGTGTTCACGCTTCCGAAAAAATACACGCGCGTCCCACGCGACCGTCACTCTGTGTCAGTCTAATCGAGATTGCCCGCGCCGATCAGAAAATTTCCAGCTCTGTAAAGCCTGATGCTCTTACTTTTATCGGAGAAGTTGGCAGACAGCCACTACAAGCTATTAAAAACACAAACAACGTTTTAGAACCCCAAAAATAGCTATAGCAACCGGCCTTCACTGCACTGCGAAAGCTTGCGATGCTCGTATTTCGGCCCAGAAACCCGTCGCGAACCTAGCGGCGGCCGTGAGCAACTCGAGCAGACGGGCGACGCGCTCCCGGCGCTCGTTTGGCCACCTGTCATATTTCGTCACCGTGCCCAGAATAAAGGACCCGCTGCGCGCGAAACGTCGCGCGAGACTCGCGCGCGGCGCCACCGTCGAGGTCCGGCGTCGGGTGAGAGAGGCTGACGTCACCCCCGCTCGCCCACCACTGAGGACCACGGAGGAGTGGAGAGCATGCTGAGACATGTGGATGGGAGAATTAGGCGTAAGCCCGCGCTATGGCGACGGGCAAGCCTCAATTCCCACATCCCCTTCTCCTAAATTTGCCCTTTAACGGTCTGCAATCTCAGCCGGCCGTCATTCATGCAGTTAAAATGACACTGCTAGAGCAACAGCCCTAGCCTCTCCCACTCAGCCGCTTTTGTGAAAAGAAAAAAAATAAAACAATTTTAAGGATATAAGAATATATATTATATAAAAAACGCATAAAGGAAAGAAACCCATGGGATAAAGGAAAGACACAAAGTTCTCAAAACGAAAAGAAAGTCAAACGACGTTCTCTTCACTTAGGTCCAACACTCGGTCCACGTTGGTACCGTCGTCAGTGTGCGGCGCACTTGCGGCAGCCGCGGGCGGCGTGGGACCGATGACGGCCGCAAAGTTAGGGCTTTCTATCCTCTCGCGACACAACGCCGCGAGGTCTTGGTCGGGAAGCGCTGGAGGTGGTGCGGACGGGGGTGGGTGCTTTTCAGTGACGACCGTTCTCCCGGGTCGCCTTTGTCTTGGCCACGTGTAGGGCCCCCTTCGTAGTGGCTCCTGAAGTGCACCGCGACGCCACATAGGCCGCAAACCTGTACTTCAGGGAGGGTCCGGCAGCCGAGCGCCCTGAGACCGTACGTCGGCCTCCGCGACCGTCCAGCAGCGAACGGCCACGGTACGCGGTCGAGCGGCATTTCCCGCTGCATCCGTCGCTGCGTTTTCCATGGCAGGTCGATCACAAAGTATCTCCGTGCTTCCTCGTAGTCCTGAGTCGTCCAGGTAGCCACACTCCGCTGCTCTATCTTCGTCCGTGGCGGTGCGGAGCCGCAGGCTCAGGCTGCCGGCGTGGCTGCTCGCGCGCCGTCCTTGTGTCCTGCCCGCGGCGGGCAGGCGGCCGCTTCTTGGCGGAGATGCTCGACTTAGACATGACGGCCACTGAATGACGACCTGGGGCAAGCGCGGGTTCAGAACTGAGTGGTCGCTGTCTCGCTGCAAACTCCCCCTCCCCCCCCCTTCTCCCGGGCTCTCGGACGATGATGAACCAATCACAGCACAACGCGATCACACACGTCACTCCCAGGTGACCACGTGACCAGCGACTGACTGATCACGTGGTCACGTCTCCAGACCGCACGCGTTTTCGGAGACCGCTCATTGCTGTGCGCGGAGCGCATGGAAAAAGGAAAACAATATAGAAAAAAAATCGAGAACACCTAGGATATTGAGCACAAGAAAATGCAGGAAAAAAATGGACACGAAACACTGTCAATATAAATGCTATGCTAGCAGAAGAGTTGGGTGGGAGCCCACTTCTTTACGAGCACTGGCTGTAAGAAAATAGCTAAGTGAGGCTAGGCACAAAAGATGAGGGCCTCCTGTTCCGCAAAAAAAAAAATAATAATAATAAAAATAAAAAAAAAAGAAAATAAGAAAAATAAAAGTCCGCCGTTCACCGTTCGGCGCGAAGTCACAAAGGTGAGCGATTCCTCAAATTGTACCGGTGCGCGTTACGATTGCTGTCCGTCGCCCCAGGTGTGCCCCGTTGCTTGCGCGAACTGCCACTGGGCGCTGGCACGGGCTCGTCAGGCCGAGACGCAAATGCTTTCAGGTCTGCGATATGGGCACGGCTGAGTTTTCCCGAAAGGGGATATTTCAGCAAGTATGCGAGTGGAGTCCAAGCTTTCTCCACTCAGTACGGACCAAGCCACTTAGGAGCGAGCGAGGCTGAGAAGCCCTTACTCGCATCGCTGAGAGCGTGGTTGCGCTTCAGGACATGATCGCCCACCATAAATGAGAGGTCGCGATGCTTGCGGTCGTAATGAGCCTTCTGCTGAGCCCTGGGCGACGCCAAACTATGCCTTTCTTTACAGATAGCTCGACAAAGCCGGTCCCGAAGTGTCGACAAGTAAGCAAACAGTCTACCTGCGTCTCCTCGTCCCCGAGCTGGAACTGAATGACATTGGTCACTGGACTTGCCAACTCCTTTCCGAAATTTCGGAAGGCGGGCGAGAAACCAGTCGATCGATTCTCGGGTGTTTGGATTGAGAACGGGAGCTCACTCGCATGGTCTGCCCAGTCCCTTTGACTTTCGGCAAAGACCGCCAACATCGCTTTAAGCGTACCATTGGTTCGCTCCGTCAAATTGGAACTGGGCATGGTGGGGCGAAGTGGTGCAGTGATCAATACTAAGGGAACGGCACGTGACACCAAACGCCGGAGTGGTGAAAAAAGAAGCGTTGTCCATGATGAGCCTTTCCGGAAAGGCGAACCGGCAAAACACTTCCTGCAGCTTCTCGAGCACCACTCGCGCTGACACCTTCCGAAGAGGGAACAATTCCACCCACTTCGAAAAGTGATCCACGACTACCATGAGGTGAATGAAAGCCTACTTACTTCTGGGAAAAGGCCCCATTAAATCTGAGCTGGTCACTTGCCACGGACGCTCTCTGACAATCGGTTTCATCAGTCTGGGCAGCTTGCCACCCCTTGAATTCACCGTTTGACAGACCGCGGCCATTCAGTGGAGATCCTCCGTGTTGCTCCCTTTTACGTTCTGAGCTGGGCATACGGGAATCGGCAAGGTCTTCTTCCAGTTCTTATCAGGGTTCGTGTGGTCCCGAGTCCTGGTACATTTCCGATGACGACATCGTAGAGAGCGTTGTCCAGGCATTTCGCAACAATCGCCCCTGAAAGGTATGGCGACGAGATGAGTACGTCGGCTTCCAGTGCCTCAGTGGTACTACCGTCAGCCAAACGTAAGGTTGCCATTGTACCCGTCAATGCCGTATCCGGGACCAGCGAACGTAGCACGACTACGCTGTCTCTTTTGTAGCACCTTCTTCCGGCCTCTCCTTGAGCACCAAGAGATTCTTGTGCCCTTGTGCTTCCATATAGTGATCTGCGGCTTCAGCGATTTGATCAAGAGTTTGATAGTTTCTCTCTCGAATAAACAATGTCAGACGACGGTGACAGTTCTGAAGCAGTTGCTCGCTAACGATTATGTCTCGTACCGCTTCAAACGTCTTTCCTCGGTCGGCCACTTCCATCCAACGGTCGAAGAAACTCAAAAGCCTCGTGGCATACTGCTTCACTGTCTCCTCATCTTGGGATTGGCTCAGCCGGAACTTTTCCGGCTAAGCCTTTGTCATCTATCTCACTTGATGTGTGCGCAGGCGCGCTTGTGGTGTACGGAGCTTTATATTCTCATGTTTTCTTCTGAATAAAACCAGTTGGTAGTGGGCGCTCGTGTAGTCGTCTTCTTGTCTCGTGTTCCGTCCTTTTTTGCGCTCAAATCTTTTCCATAATGAACCAACGCGCCCAACAAAGCATTCTATTAAGTTACGGAACTTTTCCCTGTAACCCTCAGCTGTGCATCGGAAGCGTTGAAGTAATGCCTTCTTAGCCTTGTCATAGTCCACTGATTCTTCAGGGGACAAGCGGCCAAAAACTTTCAAGGTCTCGCCATCCAAACACAAGCTGAGTGCTGTGGCCCACTTGTCCAGCGGACCGGTCGCGACGGATTCAAACCGTAGGTACGCGTCGAGATCATCGCGATTCTCCTTGAAGACGGGGATCAAACTGTGGAGGTTAATCATCATCAGTGACTCGTTTCTTTCCTGTCGAGCACCAGCATCTCGTTCATGGCTATTTCCAGACTCGGCCAATTTGACCCGCACTGCTAGGACTCCCTCTTCAAGCTCCAGGCGTTCCTTCGTAGCCTCTCGCTCTGCTTGCCTATCGGCCCGTGCTTTCTCAGACTGCTCGTCCACCCAGGCTTTTAGTTCTACGCCCTGCAGACCCATGCACTGACCCAACGTTACAAACTCTTCCGAAAACATTCCGAACCCCTTCAGTTCATGCACCCTTTACCGCACGGATTCGTCCTGTCATAGCGGACGCCATTCTGTCATGTGTTAGGTTCTTACAGTTAAGTACTGTCACTGAAAAATGGTTTCAGTGGCATAATAGAGAACCCGTGCAGTAGAAAAAAATATTCGTTTGTTATTACGAAAAATAAGTGAGAGGAAAGAAGTTACAAATCAGAAGAGAAAACTGGTGACTATACAAACAGATTATCAAAAAGTCTAAATTAAACTACAGAAGGTAATGTCCTACGAATTATTAAAAGTCCGTCTCACAGTTCGGCATACGGTAGACGCCGGGGAGTTGTGGTGATGCTGCGGTGAGACGTCGGTGATGTCGGCGTCGGTAGGGCAGCAGTGAAGAGAGGGCAGGTGCTTTTTGGAGACTCGGTCAATGGGTCAATGGCAAGCCTGCCAAGTGCACTCTGGAGACCATTACCACAGCCACGTGGTACAGCAGGCGTCGTCCTTGCCGGTTGAAGAGGTTGCCATCGAGTCTGCCGGCTCGGGTCCGGAACCCAACTGCCTTGAGACCCCTTCGAACAGACAGCAACGCACGTCTTCTCTCGGACGTTCCAAAAAAACCAGCCACCTCGTCTTTCTATTTCTCCTTCTCCGCCTTGCCCCGTCCACAGCATTTCCTTTGTGTGATATTATTTTTCTTCACTCTGATGCACTTCATGTGGTTTCGGTTTCGACTGGTCACCGATAGAAAGGAACGCAGCACTCTAAGTCCAACAGTTAGAGTCCAAGTCTAATACTCATCACAGTCCACTACGCATCACAGGCGCCCATAGAACGACGCATTGTTTCATACCTGCTTTAATTGTGATACACCCATTAATCATGGTCTCCAAATGGCGAATGTGGTAAGAGGATGTGATTAGCAAGTGAAAACGAAACTGAACAAGACGAAGGAGTGCGCGGTATAGCGACGAACGTGAGCTCGTGAGCTTGACAACGCCGACGGGCCGAGTCGGTGAACCGAGGAGTACGTGCGACCACAGGAAGAAGTCGGACCGAGCTGGTGCCATCAGACCAGCCGGGACGGGCTTGGCTTTCCTGGTGGCGAACGCGCATTTCGCTTCGGGCCTTGCGGCCTGTTCCAGCGTGCTCGCGAGGGCGAGCAGCCGATCCCGTGCCGGGTGATGTCCGAGTTCAACGAGCTGCCGAACCCGTGGTCATGGTGCTGGGTCGGCTCTGATCCGGTGCATACGCCTGCTGAGAGCGTGGCCTCGGCACCACGTATGTTCCAGTCCGGCACCACCAAGCGCTGAGGACGTGGCCTCGGTGCGACGCCGGGCGCATCGTCATTCGATGCATTCCTGAGCAGCTGCGGGTCTGCTCGTGGCCTCATCGCGTCGTCCCTACTGCAAGCGTGCAATTACCACTTGTCATTTATGTTTTTCATACAGTCACATTGCGCCATACTAAATTTAGTGTATATCATGCTTGCGAACTGGTCGCAAGCGTGCCATGAGCGTGGCATGCAAGTCATGTTGCACATGACATGTGATTTCCATATTACCACTTGTCATTTATGTTCGTCATACAGTCACGTCACGCAATACTAAATTTGGCGTATATCATGCTAGCGAAAATGCCGTCAGCGCAGCATGAGCGTGTCATGTAAATTATGTATATGACATGCACGTCATGATTTTCATATTAACACCTGTCATTTATGTTGGTCATGTAGAAATATCTCATCATACCAATTTTTAGATGCATCAAGTTAAGGAAACGGCCACAGGAGCACCACGGCCATGGCGTGTAAATCATACCGTTCATGACAAATTAGTCATGACTTTCATGATATGACCAGTTTTGCATGTTCGCCATACAGTCATATTATGTCATACCAATTTTGGTGTAAGTCTCATTAACGATACGGTCTGGAGAGCACAAAGTCATAGGCGGCTAGATAGATAGATAGATAGATAGATAGATAGATAGATAGATAGATAGATAGATAGATAGATAGATAGATAGATAGATAGATAGATAGATAGATAGATAGATAGATAGATAGATAGATAGATGCGCTCAAAGGCGCCGAAGTTCGCTAAGAAATGATTCGTATTTAAAATGCTTACTTACTCTCAACTTCATGGTCTTCGACGGAGCGTTGATGCGTGTTTGGGACACAACGACTTGTCACCATGCTTCCGTCTGCAGAGAGAAGTTCTTTAAAGGGACACTGAAGAGCAAAACGATTTTTCGCTTTTTGGTCAAGTACAATTTCACAATCCCGAAAACACCACCCCTACCGCGACACGACGCTTGGTAAGCGAGAAAAGGCGCGAAAATAAAATGCGCGTGGAGACGCCACCTTTTGATTCTCGCACCAAACACCATGACGTCGTATATTTTCAAGGCGTCTGCTGGGTCCTACGTAGCCTCCAATCGATAAAATTCAAGTACATAGTCTTCTGTGGGTGCCATAGACCTAGCATACGAAATTTCAGAAAATTTCATCGAGCCAATGTCGCGAAAACACGAAAAATACATTTTCACATTTTCGACGTCACGCGCGGAGATATCGGCGCGAAATTTAAAAATGAAAAGTTAACCTTGATTTCTTCCGCTAATAATGAAGTTACGATAGTGAAACATGTGGCATTAGAGTTCTCAGAGTGTAGTTTTTCAATCTAAACCAAGTCATTGTTTCTCTTTAGTGTCCCTTTAACATTATATACATGACCTGCCTCGTAAAGAAGCTTGCCTTTGACAATGTGGGCTCCTACAAAAATTATCCAAACCTTCCACCGTCTGAAAACCAGCCAGCAGTTGAGAGGAAGGCAAGCAGACGACACGACACTTGCACAAGTAGCCGCGCGTGCGGTGTGGGAGGGAACGCGTTCACCCCAGGGACGCGGAAACGGCCGCGTTGGCGCTAAACGCCGCCGCGTTGGTGGTGCCGCCTGTGCAAGCGTACTGTACCCATAGTAGCGCTCGTCTTGATCGTGCATGTGTGTGGCTAGATGCTGTACGTTTCTGTTCTAGTTATTCTGTAACTCCTCTTACTTGAGCAGGGGGCTTGTTTGGTAAAGTTTATCATTTGCATCAGCTAAGAAAGGAAAGCATGTTAAATTGGGATTTATGGAAGCACAATAACAAACTTCTTGAGGCGGCGATTTTTAAACTGTAATACTATAGGGCATAGAAGAGGTTCATTGCGACAATAGCTCGGATGCTGTTCCAGACTGGGCACAGAAATTATCACCTATTTACTTTTGAACTTGCCGCGTCTTATAAAGGAAGAAAGACAAATGCCGAGAATTAAAAGTGACATTTGTACAGTGAAAAAAAAAATTGGAGCTGTTTGACATTGAGAAATATCATGGGGTAATGATCAGTGCGCGAGCGTAAAAAATGGTGACTCCTGAAAGACTAACAAAACGCGATCTGGGTATTGACAATAATTACGCTCAGCGTAATGTATATATGGAAACATGTGAGCGTGAACGTAGACCGTAAATGACGCCATCAGGTTATTTGTCACTGCAGTTTATATCGGTTGGGCGAATTATTATTGAGGAACGTATCTCGTAGTAAAAAGCTGATGTTGGCATTCCGTGCGGATACACCCTTCGTAGCCGACACGGATTTACATTGGCACGTCTCTTGCCTCGTGTCGACCGCCGTCCAACTCGGCTTCCAGTTGCGACCCGAGTCTTTGTCTGCAACGATGGGGCCAACGTACTGGAAATGAGGTGCCCTTCCGGGAGAAAGTGCGAGCCCACCAGCCGCGATGCCTGATCCTAGTTTCCTGTACGGGTGCGTGCGTTCCATCGTGAGTGGCTTTCCTGTTTTCCTTCCATCTGGCGACAAGGATAGACCGGCCTACTTCTTCGTCGTTGCTGACGCATATCCATTAAAGCGACTGTTATTCCATGCTTTGCAGTGCTTTTGTGGTTCTGCTCGAAGTCCATGCTTTCACTTTGGCGTCGCAATATAGAAGTGGAGGCGAGTGTCGAGCTTACATTTGAATACCCTCGCCACGCAATCACGGCCTATGTGTTTTAGATTCGGCAGGTAAAGAAAAGATGGTCACACTACGCAAGGTTACTGTTTATTTGCAAGGAAAATACGGTTGCGCGCAAAGCATACTCGGCCACAATTTTCTGTGGCAGCACAGCCAAAGCTACGTGGGCGGAGCTTCTGCACATGTGTTACTACGCCGAGTCGTCCGTTCGCGGCCAATTTCGGTTTTGGTTTCGCAAGCGCATCCAACATGCGCGTTCTCATACGAATATCCGCGTCGTATGATGTTATGTGGAAAATAGTGTCATAAGATATAGTTTATCTATAGGTTGAATCGAAATCTACCGCAAGCTTGATATACTTATGGACACAGAATAAATACCTGGAGTGATTGCTGAGCTATTCTGCAAATCAAACTATGTAACGCTAGTCGGCCAGCGGTTCAAGTTCCGTGTAAAACGAGCACCATATAATGTTTACATTTCTTTTTTTTCTTTTTTTTTTATTTGGAAAGCCACAATATTCTGCATTGCTAAGTGTTATGTTGTGTTGGCTAGAAGCAGCCTGTTCCTGTTGTGGGTTGGCAACATTTATAATGCTCTTCTCTGCCTGTTAGCAACTCCCTATACATATATATATTAATTTCTTTGTTTAATTAAAGGGCACTTTCATGGTGCTCGTTGACATGAGCAGTTCGGCGTCCGGGTCTTCTTGCTCGCGCCCGTTTCGCTGCGCGCGATGAAACACTAAGGACGCGTTCACACTTGGCCTCGAAAGAGGCGAAACCGGCAAAAGACACCGGAAATCTGCTCGTTTCGCCGCCGAAGCGGCCGGAAAATCAGGCGGCGCGAAAATCGCTCTCGGACTGATTTTTCCGGCACGCGAAACCAGATTGTCTTTCCGCATCCGCTCAAACATGGCGTCCAAGTTGTCGACCGAGCTGCTGATCGACGCAATAAAAAATTATCCAGAGCTCTTCGACAAGACGCACCCGCGTTACAAGGATGCTTCCCACAAGAAAGACATCTGGGGTGCTATGCAGGATGGCCCGAGCTTCTCGGGCACACGAGTTTGCTCCGAGCTCGCACTGCGGCGGTCATCGCACAAAGACAGAGCGGCGCGCGTGATAGCAGCATTGACAAAAACGGCTACATGAACGAGCGTGGCGTCAGAAACGCACGTGGGGCATCTGCGGCGGTAATCAAAGAATCACCGCGTGCGAACACGTCAGCGCCACCTCTCAGTCCACATTTCAACAGTGCAGCGACGTCAGCGTGATTGTCGCGCTATCTTTTTGCCAACTCAGCATTGCCCCTCCCACAGGCGTGTTCGTGGGCGTTCTTCCACTTTCGGGCATGTTCTTTCGTTCCACCCGCAGCATGGAAATTTCCACTCTCGAAGGCAACAGGGTGCACACGCTGCACTCTCGTGCAGCTCGTTTCACTTCTATCAAATATTGCGGATAAATATACGGACAGGTTGTCACCAGGGGCGCTCGCATCATGGCGGCAACGCGGCTGTGAGTGGTACGTCGTGAGCGCGGTGAAATTGAATGCGAGACATCGCAGCCACGTGATGAATAACTTTTATTTCTTCGTGCGTGTGTTCACAGTCTGCGCGATAAAGCTGATAGATGAATCGTGCCGTTCACTGGCGTTGCGGCGTGAGCACTGCTCCTTGGCAAGCGCAAACGCGGTGGGTGGACCCGATCTTCGCCGCGGGCGTCTGTCAATCCAACTGATTGACACGTGAACTCGGGTACAAACTCGTTGATTCGGAGAAGGCCCCAGTTCAACTCGTGACTGTCATGGTGCCCGTGTGACTGACAAAGGTTTCATGCGGTGGACGCTAAGCAGCAGCTTCTTTGCATATGAAATAATTTGGTCAGCCTTTACTACTTGTGCAAGGCTGGAGCCATAGAGGAGCTTGTGATCACCTAGCTTCTTCCAGCATTTTAAGTCAGTCGTCTACTCAGTCTGCTCGGTATACGCTTCGAAGTAAAGAACGCATCAGCTCGGTCTTAATTTTGATTATACTAATTAGGCAGGACTTGATTAATATAATATTGAACAGTTTTGTCTTGATTCGTAAGGTTTTAATTAAAACGGCAATAATTACTTCGGGTACAATTAACATTATCTTGATTAGTATGCAGCTAATTAACATAAACCTAATTCGCATGATCTTGATTAGCATCATATTATTAAGGTCTAATTAGGATGGCTTTACTTAGCGAGCTTATAATTAACGTCGCGTTAATTAGCCTGGTCTTAGCACGGTATCTTAAAAGATATTACTCCATAAAAATGTACGTATAGGCCTGCGTTAGAAGTATGCACTAAAGTGGCGCTGCCTTGCCGTGATGTAATGATCCCATGCCCGTCAGCGCGTGTTGGGAAAATTTTCCGCGTGCTCATGCAACCGTGTACGCGGTTTCCTGGTGGCTAACATTTTCTAACGACATAATTTTGCTACCTACACTTGGTTTCAGAGAGGACGCGCACTGCTACTCGGCGCGGCCGTGCATATGCGTAGTGACGTTTTCGATGACTTGGCTTGGCTCGTGTATCGAGAGTAAGGACGCCGGAACAAGCCACCTATGACACAGGCGCACGTAACCTTGGGCGCAGGAGCACGCAACGCGGTACAAATACCAGGAAGGTGTATAATGCCTCATCATCTCATTGTAACAGCTTGTTATTTTCAAGAAATAGTTGAGAAGCTCGAAATAAAGGTGGTTAAACATAGTAACAGGAACTCCTGCGAAAGCAGAACGACAACAGCTTTCACCAATCGCGAGAAGGGCTGGCGGCATCGCTATCAATTCTCAGCTTTGTTGGAGGAAAGGTACGTTCGTCTTTAGAGCCTTTCAGATGGAAAAATACTGCTTGTAAAATAACTACGTGCTTTTGGGACTACTGCAGCTACAAACACTACGAAGGGTGAGCTTTCTGTCGCGCCGTAAAAAAATGGGTCGAGAATAATCAGTTCTCGGTCCCTTTAACCACCTTCATCAGCATTTGTGGCTAATTTTTTTTGGGGGGGGCGACAACTTTAATGTGGCATATAAATATGAGTTTTATAAAGTTGCTATTGTAGGTTCTTGAGGCGAAGGCGCACTGATTCAGGTTTTTAACTGTGGAGTAACGGCAGAAGTAACACCCTTTACTTTTTTTCGGTAACGGTAATGGTAACGCTCTAACTTTTTTTTAATGTAACACAGGGCGTTAACGCGTTCCTTTTCCTTTAGCGTAAAGAGTAACGAATATTAGTTACTTTTTTTTCGGTAACGCATACAACACTGGAAAAAACTGATGCCTTGTGAGCAAATTTCATTTATTGCGTAAGGAGGACAAATAAGCGATGTCATACCCGCTTTTCTATCAACCGTTACGCAAGGCAAAGTATTCTTGCAGAGATGGTGCTCACAGGTGGAAAAAGATTCCCACTTGATTGCCATTAAGTATTGTGTGGCAGTTTGATAGTGTGGTGTCTACTTCATACATTTCAGGCACATTCTGAACAAAGGCTTTCTTAATTTTCTTGTAGTGCAAGAAAGCAGACAGACTAATCGCCTTCTCCAATCTCCATTCTGATGCCTGCCCTACAATGCTCATGGCAGTATTAAGTTCTTGCTGCTGTTTGTTGAGACGTGCAGCATGTGACCGCATGAACATAGGCCCGAGGCGGTGCGCAGGATCACCACAAAAAGCATGTGTATTGCCCTGCGCCAGACGGATAAGCTTCTCATACAACTCAATTTCTCGAAATGTTGCTGCAAAAGAGAATGAATTACGAGTGCGTATCTTAAGCTACAGAGTATGGAGCCGTCAATTTGTTAGAAATTATGAAGCGTGGAAACTTGGGCAAGTTGGTAGGACATAATTAAATATACGAACAGCGCATAAGGACAAAGACGGAAGAAGGAAACAACACACAGCGCTGACTTTCAACAATGATTTAATAGCGGAGCGATGTACATATATATGTGAAAAAATGGACATGCGTAGAAGGGTGCAGTTAACAACCACTGCGATACAACGCCAACAGAACTCTTGTCATTTATTGATTGAGCAGTAAACCAGTGCACAGCTTAAAACTGATCGAGATACGCAATCTCTTTTTGCAATAGCGCAACTGATGGGGAACTTACACATGTACCGTCAAACTTACTTATGTTATAGGCCTCAATAATCACGCGTGGCCTGCGAGTGGTGCTTGCCTATTACCTCGCAACGCTCAAAGAGGGGCACGCAGCCGCAGTCACGGCAGTGAATTCCGAGGTGTCCTTGAACCGCATTGTGCACATTATTATTATGCTCTCTTAAACGGTCGTTCAAGCACCTTCCGGTTTGCCCTATGTACTTCTTACCGCAGGACAGCGGAAGAAGGTACACGACACCAGTAGCACAAGGAACAAAGCGCGTTCTGTGTTTCACAGAGCATCTTACTCTATTTGTAGCTGGTTGATTCACCAACTTACAGAGCTTTGATAGCTTTTCCGGAGCGGAAAAGACAACAGTGATGCCAGCGCGTTTCCCAATTTTTTTCAGCCTATGCGAAACGTGCAGATAAGGGACTGCAACACAGTTCTTAGGAACTGACGCATTTTGAGGCTGAGATTGCCCTCCTTGATATCTGATTTGCTTCAAAAGCTTTTCCGCAACAGCAAAAATCAGGGCATTCGGGTAACGAGCGTTTAAGAGGCGCTCGACCTGTGCTTGAAACTGCTTTGCATCGAGTGCGGGCATGACCTCCTAAGAGTGTTAACGAGGCAAACATTAATGATGCCCCTTTTCACCAGCTTAGAATGAGCCGAGTGGTAAGGTAAAAGGGGTTTTCCACTTCTCGGTGTGAACAGCCAGCACAAATGATCGCTCAGAAAACAGAGCGTTAGGTCTAAGAACCTAATCGGATTGCCAGAAGGTAGCTCATGTGTAAGTTCCAGTGGATGCAAGTGATCCTTAAACAAACCTAGAAGTCTAGAGACAACAACTTCAAAATCAGCATCCGAACAATCAACAAATACTATGAAATCATCTACAAACCTACAGACCTTCACAACAAGGGACAAGTCAAGATCTTTTAGAATGTGGCGGTCCTTATGCGAGAGAAAGATGTCACTTAATACTGGTGCCAAACAAGAACCTATGCAAACGCCACTTTTTTGAATGAAATGTTGGTCATTCCAAGACGCAAACGTTGACTTTAAATAAAACGATAGTAATTCTAAAAAACCACGGACCGACATACCTGACGCATTCTGGAACGCTGTCGACCCAAAGGTATCAATACATTCTTTTAGGCACTGAAGCAGTATGTTATGTGGAAGCGAATAATACAAATCTTTCACGTCTATCGAGAAAGCCTTCAGTCCTTTGTCATTGGCCTTTAAAAACCTAATAACCGCCTCCTAGTCTCTTACCAGGAAAGGATCGTCAATAGTTAGTAAGTTAAGCTTCTCCTGTAAAAACATGGCGACCTCTTTTTGCCAAGTCCCGTTTTCAGATACTATTACCCGTAGTGGGTAGTCAATCTTGTGCGTCTTAGCGGTAAAAAAGATGTCCATACTTAGCTTCTTTGATTTGTCAATTAATTTTACCACTTTGTCTAGGCTGAGAGATTTGCAAAGCATTTTCGCTTCCAATTTCGCTTTTGCAAGGGAGGTGTCGCTAGGCTTAAAAACAGAGTTAATAGCTGAGGTGGCTTTGTTCCTAAACAAGAGAGAAGGCAGAACAGCAAAGCCACCTTCTTTGTCAGACGGTACAAGAGCGAGGGACTGGGCTTTCAAGAAAGATACTACATCCCTAGTGGGCACAGCACTGCTAGGCGGCTTACAGCGTGTTAAAACGTCCACACCATCAGAAACACACCTGTTCGTCTCGCTGTCCGGGGTCCGTCGAGCAACTTGTCGTACGAGGGTGAGCAGCTCTTGTGGCGTTTTTCGAGGTTCAACGGCAAACATCGGTCCAAGTCCCAAAACATCGCGCACTTTTTCAGGAAGTTCGACTTCACCAACGGTGTGTACGCGGTTCTTTGGCAACACTGGCTTCTTTGAAGAGAGAGCTCGCAGGCTACGGAGTGTGTGTTGCCACATAAATTCCGTCGTGCTGTCAGCTAAGGCCGACAACTCACGCCATTTCTTCTTAGCTGTGGAGGGCTTTTCTGAGCGTTGTAGCTGCAGATAGAGGCTATCGCGGCAAAGGCGGGCCTGGCGCAACCATTCTGAACGTAAAATCTTGCAAATGCGAGCACCGTGTCCAACCGAAGGAGTGAAACCAGCACAAAGGAACGCTACCGTGTATCTTCTTCCGCTGTCCTGCGGTAAGAAGTACAGCAGTGAGCACTGTTACGGTGAACATGCGAGCGCGTGGCCGATGGCACTTTCAGCGCCGCGTAACAGTCATCGTTGGAAACATTGCGAATGCGCAGCATGTGCTGTGCGATACACCTCTTTCCACCGCGCTCACTAAGTCATGGGTCCGCTTGTTCGTCGTCTGCTAGCCGCATTTCTGTCTGCTAAGCTAATGCACCCTACATTTTAAGTTATGTCCTCTGTAGTTTTCTTAAATAAATAGTTGCAATATGAACGACCTTATACTCATTTTTTCATTAATGTCCAAACTTTTTAATCCAGATGGACCATGCAATGCATGATGCACCAGCTTAGCAGACAAAAATGCGGCTAGCAGACGACGCACAAGCGTATCCATGACGTGGTGCGCGCGGTGGAAAGAGTGTATCGCAGAGCACATGCTGCGCATGTGCAATGTTTCTAACGATCGCTGTTACGCGGCGCTCACAGTGCCATCGGCCACGCGCTCACGTGTTCACCCTAACAGTGCTCACCGCTGTACATAGGGCAAACCGAAAGGTGCTTGAACGACCGTTTAAGAGAGCACAATAATAATGTGCACAATGCGGTTCAAGGACACCTCGGAATTCACTGCCGTGACTGCGGCTGCGTGCCCCTCTTTGAGCGTTGCGAGGTAATAGGCAAGCACCACTCGCAGGCCACGCGTGAGATAATTGAGGCCTATCACATAAGTAAGTTTGACGGTACATGTGTATGTTCCCCATCAGTTGCGCTATTGCAAAAAGAGATTGCGTATCTCGATCAATTTTAAGTTGTGCACTGGTTTACTGCTCAATCAATTAATGACAAGAGTTCTGTTGGCGTTGTATCGCAGTGGTTGTTAACTGCACCCTTCTACGCATGTCCATTTTTTCACATATATATGTACATCGCTCCGCTATTAAATCATTGTTGAAAGTCAGCGCTGTGTGTTGTTTCCTTCTTTCGTCTTTGTCCTTATGCGCTGTTCGTATATTTAATTGTTAGAAATGTTTTCGCCGGCAGACCACCTCAATACCAAAGTTGCAGTCCTTGTTATTAACGATTAGACAGTTGTAGTCTTTGTTATTAACGAAACCACATGTATAACGCGCTA
>JALIZH010021544.1:0-20488 GCA_030522465.1 Rhipicephalus appendiculatus
TTTAAGAACCGGCTGTGGCTTGCTGTCGTGCGTCAGCGTTGAGCTCCGATGCTATGCTAACCATTCGTCAAGTCCTGTGTCTGTTCTAGTGTGATATGGGGCACTTCGTCGGACTGAACCTCATCTGTGTCACTTGGCAGCGTCGTGGTAACGCCTGCAACCGTTCGTTGGCTTAGTGGCTTGCGCTCCTCATACTTCTTTAACATGTTGATATGAAAGAGCGTAACCTTGTGGCCCAGGTTTACGAGGTAATTCCAGTTCGCTGCGTTTCTCAATAACAGGAAAGGGGCCCTTCCAGGAAAGCATCAGCTTGTTAGCATCGGCTGGTAACAACACCAGCACCTGGTCACCAGGGACAAGTTCGCGCTTTCTCGCTTTCTTATCGTAGTACCCTTTCTGCAGCTTTTTCGCCTTCTTCAGTTCTTCGTGTGCAAGCGCACAGGTGCGTTCTAAACGTTGCCGCAGCTCCATCAATGCGTGTATGTCGTCTTGGTCTCGTCATCGAGGCGAGCGTTCGTCCAGAGCTCTTTGAGAACAGCCATTGGGCCCTCGCACGTATCTCCCATATAATAATTCAAATGGAGAGAATCCAGTGCTACATTGGGGAAGCTCTCGGTAGGCGAACAGTAACGGACCAATGTAACGGTCCCAGGTTTTTGGACGCTCTTCACACATGCGCCCTGTCATGCGTTTTAATGCCCCATTAAAACGTTCAATCAAACCATTGGCCATCGGATGGTATGGCGTAGTAGGCAGTTGTTTGAATGAAAGCAGTCGGCTGAATCCCTTCATAACTGCTGACATGAAAGACCTGCCGCGATCACTGATGATCTCTCTAGGAATGCCAACGCGAGAGAACATTTCCAGGAGACCTTCCGCAACCTGCCTCGATTCAATGGAGGGAAGTGCTACCGCGTCGGGGTATCGCGTCGCAAAATCTATCATTGTCAGTACGTAGCGATTGCCCTTTTCAGATGTTGGTGACAATGGGCCGATAATATCAATGCCAACTCTCGTAAATGGTGTCTCGATGATAGGCGTGGTGCCCAAGGGAGCGCGTCCCACCAGGTGACGTGGCACCGTCCGTTGACAGATGTCGCAAGATTTCACGAAGCGTTTTGTGTCGGATTGGACACCCGGCCAGTAGAAGTCTCCAGTGACCCTGCTTACTGTCTTCGTGATACCTTGATGGCCGGCTAAGATGCCTTCGTGGGCTAGTTTCAGCACCACCTCACGCAACTGTCGTGGTACAACAAGTTGCTCCAAGTCAGTTCCATCTGGCAAGTTGTGCTTGCGGGGAATAAGGTTCCGTCCCGAATGAAAAACACCGTTTCTCGATCATTCGACACGATTTTCTTGCCAACCGCCTCGAAACACTCTCGCAAAGTTTCGTCATCCGCTTGATATTTTTTTAAGCGCCTCACTTCCCACTTGTAAAGCAGGCTGAGTCATCACAGGTAAAGAAGTATCCTTCTTCGTTTCTCCTGCTTTTCCCACGGGGACTTCTTCAGGTTGGGGCCGCTTTTCCATGTCTTCATGTGAAGGTTCATACGCTTCCTCCGCATTCGATCTTGGTTAGGTTGCGTGCAAATTGCCAGATACATTCTGCTCACCATTGACAGCAGTTCCTTTGCTAGAGTCTGTGCATGGTGCATGGCCTTGTTTTCACATGGCCATGGTCATACTGTGGTGCTGGCTCATTCAGAGGTAACATATCCGGCAATGCCGCGCCCTTGATGTTGCCCAAAATTACGTCGTGTAATGGGTCGGTCATACACTTAACGAGTACTTCCCCAGTAAACAATGTACATTGCAAAAGGGACTTTTGCCTCTGGGAGGTATCACACAGTGCGGTCCAGTAAGTACACTGGGACTCGTCGTTCCCGTGAACTTCTCCTTCGGAACCAAGGATTGCCGCACGACGACCGTGTTGCAGCCGGTGTCTCGAAGTACATGCACTGGTATGTTCTCTAGGAACCCCTCCACAACAGGCATGTCAGCGACTCCAACGTTCGCGGATCGTCGACTTGATGTGGCATTGACGATTGGTATTGTTCCGCCGTCTTGGAGAACAACGTAGCCACTCTTATGCTGTTCAGGTGTCAAATCGCGTTTTTCCGACAGCCTACATGATGCCTGGTCTTTGCCAAATTTTTTACCGGGGCATCTGTCACTGCTGTGTCCACTTTTAAATGCGAAGCATCTTATGCTCGGGGCTATGTCTGTCCGGCGTCCCGCGTCCGGCCACTTTCATGAAGTAGGGAAGCACCCATTATGCGAACCAGAACACTAGTAATATGAAGGCCGTCAACCCTACGACAGTCATCAGAGTCATGGCCGAGAGCACAGAGAGGCTGCTTAGCAATGGCTAGGCAGGTGGTGTCTGTCGCCCAGGTTGACTCCATTCCTTAATCTTGCTTGCATGTGTTTGGAGGGGGCTTAGTCTGTCCCTCCTTCCCGCGTCCCACACCACCACAGCGCATGCGCGTACCCTCCCCCCTCTCTCTCCTACGCTCACCCCTTTCTCTCCTCTAGGAATCTTCTACTCTACGGAGCGTCCCACAGCGCGTCCCCTCTCCTACGCTCACCGCCTTCCTCTACTCTAGGAATCATCTACTCTACGGAGCGGCCCCCGCCCGCGTCCCACATCCCCGCAGCGCATCCGCGTCCTCTCTCCCTCTCTCCTCTAGGAATTCTCTACTCTACGGAGCTGCTCCCGCGTCCCACACCCCGACAGCGCATGCACGTCCCCTCCCCCCTTTCTCTCCTCTCCTATGATCTCCCCGTCCTTTCCTCTAGGAATCCTCTACGCAGCGGTGGGCACGACAGGTGGTGTGACAGCTGCATACTCCGCTGGGGGGCGCCACGGTAGTTCCGCGGTATGAAAATGACGGAGCGCGCGCGCCTCATTCTCTCTCCTGTGCAGCGCCGCGATGAGAGCCCGGACCACTGCCGTGAAATGAGAGCGGCGACGTTCCTCCCGCTCAAGTTAATTATCTCCCCGTTGCTTCGCATCCACACATGGTTCCCTTTAGCGGGAGATGGGGAAGTTTTTTTGCAACTTCTTTCCTTGACAAAGATCCTGAGTGCCGGAGAACAACCCTTCATGAATTGCTCACTTATCATCAGTTCTCGCAAGCTAGCAAAGCTTGTCTCCGTTTTTCCCATTTCAAGCCAACGGTCAAAGTAGCCGAAGAGTCTTGCAGCATACTGCAGACCAGTCTGGTTTTCTTCGGGCTTCGCTTTAGGAAATTTTTCGCGGTAGCCTTCCGCAGTATAGCGGAACCTCTGAAGAAGCGCCGCTCTCAGCTGATCATAATTCAGCGCAGCTGTTGGGTCTAACATGCCTATGACTGTTAGCGCTTCTCCTGTCATGCATAGGCTAAGCGAAAGAGCCCACTTTTCACGCGGCCACCCTTGACACGTTGCGACCCGTTCAAATCGCTGCAGGTACGCGTCGAGGTCGTCCCGAGCTTCATTGAACGGCGGAATCAGTTTATGAGGACTGCAGACCTCTGTTATTCCTCTGGCGCTCATGCTGGATCCTCCTTGTTCATCGGCCACCATTGGCTGTACCCTGCTTGTGCTCTCCTGAAGTCGAAGCTTCAGCTCGAGGATCTTCAGCTCTTGTTCCTGCACCTTCTGCTGCTGCTCTAATAGCTTCTGCTGCCGCTCAGCGTTTTCTTTCGCGATCTCGCGCTCCTTAGCACGCTCATCTCGAGCTTCAACGCACTCTCGATCAACCCACTCTCTGAGCTCCTCATTCTCCAACTCTAGCTGTCGGCCAAGTGCAATAAATTTTTCCTTGTCCATGACAAAGGCTCTGTCTGAGTAATGCCTTTAGATTTTAATAAGCCATCCTGGCAGGCTCGCCAAATGTGGTGGTTCTTGGGCGCTCAGACGCAGAAAACCAAGACAAGGACAAGAAACATTTATCGACCTGACACACAAACACAATTAGACACACTCTCGATATCTGTACAATACAATGCCGCTTTCTATAGCTCAGTCCTTACTGTCCTCCCGCCCACACACACGCGAGTACCCGGCGCGTCCTCACTACTTGGAAGTCTGTAAAGTCCGTCGGACGTCACTCACGGTACCGGTGAGACGATGGTGCCGACGACGCAACCTCGCCACGGGAGGTGTGCTGTCAAGTGCACGGGAGTGCACGAGCAGACCATCAGCTGCTCGTACCGGAACAAGCGGGCCCACGCTGCGGCCGACGAAACACCGAGGTCGCACCTTCAATTGTCGGTTGTGCCGGACCAGCTCCGACGTGGCACCGTGGCCACGATCTCGGCGACTAGTTGTGCCAGACCCGAGTCTGGACAGGATCAGCCGCTCGCCCTGGCCCGCACACTCGTCCGCCATAGGAACAGCATGTCAGGCCCGGCCCGGAACCGCCACTCGCCTCAGGAACACGCCACGCTCGTCCCGGCTGGTTTGATGACACCGGCTCGGTCCGTTCGGTCCCTGAGGCCCAACGCCTAGCGCTCTTGCTAGCTGGCCGCGTTCTTCCTCCGCCCGTCGATGTTCTCCAGCTCACGCGCTCACGTTCGTCTGACACCGCGCACACCTTCCTCTTCGTCGGTTGTTTTTCGCTGTCGGTTTCACTTTCAGTTTCGATTTTGGTTGTGGGAAGCACTCTTACCACACTCCCCCCCAACTTCCAGTACGTTGTACACACGTAACACACAGTTCCCGAATATAACAAAAGTTCAACACCCTTTAAATGTCCAGAGATGTACAAAGACCAATTGCACTATGATAACAACATGATAAAAAAATTGGCCGCGTATCTGCGTGCTTCGCTGCAAATGTCGTCGAAAGACGATAGTCTTCTGCCGGCCGTACTACAATGTTTTGCCTTGACTCAGACAGCGCTTTCTCTATGTTGAATCGGCCGCATCTGGCTGGCCTTGATAAAATAGCGGAGGCGCTGCGTGAGACATGGACGCCATCTGGCAGTGCTGTCGAGAAACATCACCTTGTGCAGAACCCAGCAGCAACATATCGTCGGCCGAGGGCTTTTTCGTGCATAGCGTCGCTTTTTGAGCGCAGCCTAAGAAATGCTGGGGTCTTCATAATTACGTATCTATGTATTTTCTTATAAAGAAACATACCAGAGACTACTTATGTATTGACGTTGCTCCTCAGACATGCGTAACATTTGCTTTTTGATCGACAATGTTCACAAGTATGAACAAAAATGCTTGTGCAATATGGCTGGGCGCTGAGAAAGTGGTTAAACTTTGGCTGAGTAGCTGAATCGGGTCACGGACAGACAGACAGACAGAATTTCTGCGAAGAAGTACCCGAAGAAAGACTATAGTCTTTAAAAAAAGAGTGTACTACGGCAATCTCCGCACGGTCGGGTTGCCCGTGCGGAGGTGTTCTGGCACGGCGTGTTACCTTACGGGATCCATCAAGTTGGCGATCCTTTGAAGGCGTGCGCTCAACACAGGGTCCATGCCGGCACGATTCGTATGAGCACGGGCCGGCACGGCAGCAGCGGTTAGCCAACAAGCGCGCAGTCGACGGAGCAGACGTAGTGCGGAGTGGCGGCAACCGGAAGTAGAAGGTGTTTCGAACAGCGCGCCTGCGGTGACGTATGCCACGCGAGATTGGAAGGGGCACTCGGAGAGAGAGCAAACCGGCTTTGGGAGAGGATACCAACGGAGGGTAGCGATGGAAAGAGCGAAATGAGCGATCGCCGCGTTTCGATGATCAAACGCGTATAACTCCGCTATTACGGGGCCCTTTCGAAAAATTCTCACGGCTCCGTGTTCGTTATACACGCGTGCACAAATTCCCCACCACAACTGAATTTCGACCTCTGGGTGGTTTAGATTAAGGCGTAGATTAAGGGTCCCCCCAATTTTTTTTTGAGGAGCAGAGAATAGTGCACGCCTAGTCCTCGAAAAACAGCCAGCGTAATCGATTCTTTTCTCTAGCTCCGACCAAGCCCGGATCTGAGTACAGCCCGGAGCTCACTCGTGCTCCGCCTCATACATGGCAGTAGGATTCGAAGCTCCTGCAAACGTTCGAAGTCGGAAGCAAATATACGGCTCTACATACAGGAACGAGACACGCCACTGCAAGCAGCACCGAGCTTTAACTAAGGCCATCGCGCACACTTTCTTCGATATTCCCATCCTGCTCCTGTTTCGCAACCTTTACACGTAGTCGTACCTCCTCCTCCTCCGTGACCTTTCCTACAGCCCCTATTCACCCGCGTGGCAGATCCCGCTTCCCCATGCGAAAGGAAGTCCTGCGTGCTGGGATTTGCTTCGCACTTTTCTCTCATCGGATGCGGGTCACGTAGGGGTGCTTCTGAAACGAAATGATAGAACAGCTAGCCCAGATTGACATAGCTCCTATATTTGTTTATTTTTCATTACCATGTTGGGTTGGGCTTTTCTCGATATGAATGGGGAGGACTTCGTCCTTCCTACTACACTTTTCCGTGCGCCCCTATACCTATCCTGATGCGCGGGTCTCTTTGTTCACCCCTATTGATTTCTAAAGGAAGCTGCCAATTAGGGAAGGTCATACTTTCAGTTTATGTGAGAACAGCACCTGCAATCTCGCAGTCACTGACGCGGGCGCCTCCTAGCAGTTTCTAGGGGCACGTAATGAGAGAACTCTTCTGGGGGGACCATAATCCAATTTCGCACTGTTACCACTCTTCGAGACCGGCAACGTGTGAAGATGTCTCGCACACCTCTCAATTTTTTCTCTCAAGAAAGTAATATGATATGGAGGAGAAAATAAAAATTGGAGAGCTAATAAACCGTCGCAATGCAAACGAGAGCGAAGAATGCGGGGGGGGGGGGGGGAGAGAACGAGAGAAACACATTAGTGGCGGAAACGGGAGAGACCAGCGGCGGCGCTTCTTCGTTTGGCGATACCGTGACTTCGTTTCTGTGCTCTGAAGACCTTCCTTTCCCTTTCCTCCTCTTCCACAGCATCGTTAGGCTACAAGTCGAAGTAAAAGTAAACACTTGTAACGTGTCTTCCCAATGACTCTCTCGCACGCGCCGCTGTTCTCTTTGTGCTTCTGCTTTCTATACTGAGCGATCCCCGTTAGCCGCCGGCGTTGTTCTTGCGTTTGATTTCAATTTTGATCTTTAAGAGAGACGAGTGCACCAAATCAAGTTTATTAGCCACGACCGCGCTGGTAGGATTGCGACACGTCCACCTTGCCAGTTTGTGAGTTTCTCGTAATCTTCCGGTGTGAGTGCGTTGCTCGACGCACACACATGAAGCGAAGGAGAGAGAAGAGTAGGATGAACAATTTCCGTGGCGTTGTCTTGATTCAATCTTCTTCCTTTGTACGTTTTTTTACTTGGCTCTTTCTTTTCATTAGAATAGGAGGGGGGGTGCCAACAAGTTTCCTGACTGCGGTGCAACTGTCGAGCAATTTCGGGATTTAAGTAAGTTGTCCGTTCAACCTTAGTTACTGCCCGTTCCTGCTAAATGGCGGCTGTAAATTGAATCTGCCCGAGTAGCAGTTTGATACTCGCCTCCCACACAAGATAAGAAAGAAGGCACTTCAAAGGAAGAGCTTCTTTCCAGTATCCGTGTAATAGTATTGTTACTGTTACCCCGTAACAGTATCAACGCTTTCGCGGAGATGTGCACCTGAAAGCGGATGGGACGCTGCTTACATTGTTAAGTATCCGCGCTGTCCTTAGTTCCGTGCGCTTTCATGTATCAGTATTCAAAAGAACTAACATTTGCTGTCCTTATGGAGCAATGGAAGTTGTGCAGTTAGAGTAATAGCGGTTCCTAGAATCTATAACGTTTATTTTTAACCTTTGTTTCTGTTTGTACAGTGTTTACCGAAAAATGCAAAAAAAACATGGTTGATCCCGCCGTCATAGGAATCGGTATAACACGAAAGTGAGATGTGTCGTTACAGAAGTAGTTGAATGCTTTCTGTACATTGATATTGCGGAGAGCTTGCACAATGTCTGTTGGTATTTGACAGTTATAGCACCGTTTAACGTGGATGCATCCATGTTGACGCTTGGTGGTACATGTGTATCCCGACGACTAACATCCATGATCAATGATTAAACAAACCCTTGTGGTCATAGATGCTTGTGGTAGCTGTACGGTGAGAGCGGAATCAGAGAAAGCGGTGTGACAGCCAGAAGAGCGTGGCTGATTAAACGCAGAACTTGAAATGATGTCGCCTACTCACGATATGTTAGAGTTATTGAACACCACTTCCTGACCAAAGGGAAACGCAACGCGCGTCGTGTCTTCCCCGTTGGCCAGCTGCGAGTTTTCGCGGGACGATCGTAGGTTGGGAACACGGAGTTACAGGCACGATAGTGTGTACTAGAAGCGTATAGTTACACTCTAGCCACGCGAAACGGTTCCGCGCATAGAGTTTCTAGGGTCGCGCGTTGCAGAGCTTATTTTGGTACGGATGGACGCTATGAGCGAGGCCGACACTGGGGGTAACGTCGCCACCTGGCAGTGTGGTAATGCGTTGACTAAAGTGCACTTTAACTATTAGAAACGTGCTGAATGGGACGGACGCGTAGAAACGACGCTTTTAAGGAACTTATCGTGGATTTCACCATCGTGATGCATTACTTCACTTTAGCAAGAGCACTCTGAGTGGACTGTGGTAGATATAAAATGCGCGGTTGTAGAGCCTGCAGAGCATGTGAGCGTGGCGCAGTGGTTAGCGTGCCCGGAATTGCTTGGCGCGGACCGATAGGTCATAGGTTCGACTCCCGTTGACGGATCCTTTTTCTTTGTCTTCTGATCGTGTGTATTTTTTGACCTCATTTCCGTGACGGAACTACGTCACTGAGCTCTTGGTGGACCCCGGCATCAAACACCTTCGTGTTAAAATTACGGTCTCCACATCGGTGACAAGTGCCTGCACAGGTTTTCATGCGCAGGGCATATTTTCAAACGCATCGATTAAACGTAAAACTTAGTCTGGCTATATTTAGACATGCGTGGACACCAAAACCATAAATAAGACATTTCTGCACACATTATTGGTGAAGTCGCTTTGTATATCGATCAATAATTACAGTCAGATGTACAACCTAGTGAGTGGTCAGTTTTCACTTAACGTACCTAAACGTGAAGTATCTGGAATTGTATTGTCCGTATAATATCACTGCCGACTCCAGTTGCGCCAGCTGTCACTGCAGCCAAGTCCGGGTGGCGAAACAAAAACGGTGGGACGATCCTAAAAATTGAAGGACACTTTGTACATTCCAAATTGTGTACGGCGAAAGTGTGTGGCCATTCGACTGACTATACCATGTCTTTTTTCTTTTACACTCTCTGTGGGATAACACACAAACCGATTGTGTGCGTGTTTAATGTTTTATCGCGAATCGCACCGAGACGCGAGACTAATCTTCCTTCGTTCGCATGCGTTCATATTTTCTCGCGCTTTGCGCAGCGTGCAAACGCCCATCCGCGTTCCAGGGCTTAAAGTGACGGACCCTTTGTAAATTCCAAAGTGTGTTCCGCGAACGCCAGTGTCCATTGAGACGGCGTCGGTCAGAATGATTCCAAACGCTGGGCACAGCGACGCTACGCAAGCAAAAAGCGAGCGCCGTAGATTCCGACGCGACCGGCGTCCGTTTGCGCACCCCGGCGGCCAGCTGGCTCCGTGCCATGGCTTGGACGGATAACCGACGAATAACCTGGAATTACACGGCCATACCACGCGCAATGTCGGTGAATGCTCTCGATGATAGCAGTAGCACTTCGTCGCTTTGTTGCCCTTGTTCAATATTGAAGATTAGATGTCTGCTGTTCACCACGCCATCTACTCGCAGAAACCTGTGGTAGACACTTCGCCTCTAGGAAATATGATATGGGTACTTGGTGGAACATTGAATCCGTTCATCCGTGGAGCGAATAGTTCGTTTAAACTTCTGCGGATTTAGCTACGTGTGCTTGGACCAGTTGCTGTTATTTAAAAGATAAATTGCACATAAGAATGTGACAAATCGAGATTCAGGATACCTAACTTCCGAAACAAAATTTTCAGTTAGCCAAAAAACTTTTCACTTTTGCCTATGGTATTCAACGCTTTCGCTTTCCACTTGCAGTCTGCACGTAACTTCCTTTGCGGCCTACACTACACTGCCAGCTCTAACTTACCGAAGCAAGGCCAGTGAGACACTTTCGGTCAAATAACATTCCACTCATCGTGAATAATCTTAACCCGCCACACAGACTTGGAAAAGAGCATCCACGAAAACTCGTCCGGTCGTGCGTATTTAATTGTTAGATAAAAAGACAATGGTGCGAACGGACTTCGCTGTATGTGCATTCCAGCAGGGCTCGTTGTACCTGCGACGATCTTAAACGGGCTGATCTCGAATTGTACAGGTTTAAGCAGCACCAAACACTGCGCCCACGAAAACACACATGTACAGTCACAGCCCAATCAAACGCGAACAAGATATTACGAAGTGGCACAGCTTTCGCTATAGGTAACTCGAGAGCCCATCCTTGCGCACACCTCATTACGCAGTTCCCAAAGATTTCTTAAAGATCTCTTAGAATAAGCGTGCTTTCTGTAATCACCCTAAAATTATGCATACTGGTGTGAACAACGCGCGGAAAAGCGATTTAGTTGGCGCTTGGTAAGTTCTTATTTCAATTGCCTACGGTTATTCTCATAGACAAATAAAAAAACATAAAATAATACCTATTAACAGCCAGTTTATGATGATGCGCTGATGTAAATGCAGAAAGAACAAACCTGCAGACCACTGATAATGGCGCCGGTTTTGTCAGCAATCTTCTGCTCCCAGGAGACGACGATTACATCATAACGCACGAAGGACGGTACGCGACACTGAAGAACAGACATGTTTCGGGCGATGGTGAATTCGTCGTGCACTTGCACTTCGTAGTATTGATCCACAACTGCGAAGGAAACAAAGAGAGATGAATAATAAGTAGGGTTTAACGTCCCAAAAGGACAATATGATTATGAGAAGCACCGTAGTGGTAGGATCCAAAAATTTTGACCACTTGGGGTTCATGAAAGTGCACCTGAATCTAAGTACATGTGCCTCTAGTAGTTTCGTCTGTATCGAAAATGCGCCCGCTGTTGATGTTGGATCCCGTGACCTGCTGGTCAACTGGTAAAGAGAGATGAGTGAACATAGGATGAGTTGACATAGTTTTCGTTTCCCAAATTTTCGACGAGGTCGCGGCTCTGAAACCTCGAGTTGGAAGCTAACACGGTTATGTGGCAAACTACCTACTGTCTGCGAAAGATTAGATCGTACATCCAAAATTAATGTGTTCTTGCAAACCACTTTTTTCCAACGCTTACGGCTTTGGCGGACTTAACTCATCGTTAGGAGACATGCTGTTAAAATGGCGGCTGCCACTGTATCACCAAAATGAAAAATTGCGCAGTCTCTGCTGCTGAAAACCACAGAGCAAACATAAATGTCGGTGCTTGCGATGCTGAACGCGCGGAACCATTTGTCTTGATATACAAGTGCATAAATTAAGCCCTATAATTGCTATTACAAGGTGGCAGTTGAAATAATTTTTGACGGGTTGTACAGGGGTGGTGCATTTGGCAGTTAGCATGCTTAAAAACTCGATACGCAACGCAATACAAGTCGTACTTTCAAACTGAAACACCCACATCTAGCCGACGCATATGCCAGGATTTCAACGGGGCAAGGTCAGAACGCATGTACGGGTAGATTTTCTCAACCTGATGCACCTCACGGGACTCCTCTATGGCGCAATGTCACACCATGTGATACAATTCCAGATGCAACAATCTGAAGGCTTTAGCTCGGCACGTATGGTTCCACTGGGCTCAACTGGAGCCCTTGTGCCACTGGTCTACCGATATTTCATTCGTAAAAATGTGAAGCAACCAGCAAATAGCTGCATACATCCCCTTTTTGTCTTTTGAGGCAAAGGAAGTCATGAATGTCATGACACCTAGTCCTCCACATATCACGTGTTTGTATGAATGCGTGCATGTACGTATAATCTGGTACATAACAGGCAAATGAAATGTGTATTATAATATATAAAAATGCATGATCTATTCTTCATGTTCGTCACACGCTCATGTGATTCCACACCTATTAGGGTACATATCCAGTTATCGAAACGACCGGAATCGCACCAAGACAATGTCATGCGAATCATACCATGCATAAGACACATCTCGTAATTTGCATGTTAGGACCTGTCATTTAGGTTCTTCATACAATCACATCACACAGTACCAATTTTCGTGTATGTAGGGATGGGGTGATAATCATAAAATTTCGAATAACGAAACGAATAGCGTTCTATTAGTCTCGGTACCCGAATCGAATAGCGCATACAACTTACGAACATTTTGCGAATATTTTTCGAATAATCAGCAGCCCTGAGAAAACCCCAAAGGCAGAACGCATTGGAAAAGCAAAGGATCATTTTTGTTGTTTTAATTAGTGAATTACCAATATGCGTGCAGTTCAAGCTTTTATCGATGCTTTGCTCATCACCGGATGAAATACTTCTTGCTTTAAAACTCCAGCGCTGTCGAAGCGAATGCGTCCTCAATGTACTATACTATATACTCACTATAATGAGATTCACTATATCTGACTATGATATATGAGGTGTGTTCAAAAAGAAACCGAACTTTTCCTCTAACACCTTCATTGCTTGTGGTACAACATTTTAAGCATTGCCCCCCTTCAAACTACTCCCATCTACTGGCAATACACTGTTCCCATCGTTTCTTCCATTTGTTTAAAGCCTCCTGGAATGCACTTTCTGGAATGACCCGCAGGTGTCTTCTCGTATTGTCCTGGATCTCCTGTATGATTTGGAAACGGCGTACTTTGGACGTGCTTTTATGTTCGGGATAAAGGAAAACTTCATGGCATTATCCTACACTAATATCCACTTCGTCAGCAACTTCTTGAGCAGTCTAACGAAAATTTTCTTGAATCACAGCGCGAACTCTCGACGTGGTGATCATCTGTCGACGTGGAAGGTCGTCCATGCTTGAGATCATCACCGACCGACATCCTGCCGTGTTCAAAACGCTTGAACCACTCATAAAACTGCGTGTGACTGATACAATCCTCCCCGTATGCTTGGCTAAGCAACTGAAATGTCTCTTTGAAAGTATTCCTAAGTTTTAGCAGAACTTCACACACACATTTTGTTCTTCCAGCTATTTCATTGTCACTTTGGCACTGATCCGAAGAACAGCTCGTCCATGTACTAACTTTCACGACTGTAGCTCACGAACTAACGGTCAGAGCGAAACGCGGCCAATGACGGTCTCTTCTTTAAACTTGCCGCTACGTGCAGTTAGTAGCTGCAGCCTACTCCCTCTGGTGATTGGCGCGCTATTAAAAAAGTTCGGTTTCTTTTAGATATAGATATAGACCTCGTAGGATATAGATTTACTATATCTCACTGTAATGAGATTCATGATCATTCATGGAATAATATTTAACTTTTGGGTCTTGGTGTTACTTAAAAGCGATGACGAAGTACCAAGAAGAGTACTAATGTAACTGCTGCATGCACCCTACAGTTAAAAAATGTCTGGAGTGCTCTTACCGCTACTTATACAAGTTTACCTCAGTTTACGCAATTTAGGCATCTTTTTTCGGTGAAATGTAGTGCTAATCTTGCTTTCTTTGTGAATATTTGCCTGAACAGAAGGTGTAGAGTTCTAGGCTTGTCTTGAAAATAGCTGCCCTACTGTTCGACAACTATTCGAATAGTATACGATTCCTATTAATATTCGATTCGGTACGGTCACTATTCGATTCGTCTTCGACTCGGTTCTTAATTTCCCTATCCGCACACCCCTACTTAGAAGTAGACGACACTTTACCCGTGTTTCAGTGTGTGGTTTTGGGGTCACAGCGCCATGTCACAGTTTTGAATCTTCTCTTTGTCACGCTTGACATGGTCAATGTGTGGTAGAATGGAATGAACTCTTCATAAAAATTGGGGGGACCCTTAAGCTTCGCCTTTAAGAGTTGAACGCGATAGCGACATCCTGTCCCCAGTGCGTACTTCAATCACTTGGTGCATACTATGTAATGGGTAGCATGCTTTAAACCACGAGCATTTATGCGCGGGAAATGTTTTCGAACTTGCTATGCACCCACTACGTGGTCTTAAGGGAATACGCGCAGTAACGTGTGTGCCTTTTGTAATGGGTCGAAGTCTTTCAACCTCTATGTCGTTATGATATTCACATCTTCTGACGCACAATGGCAATGTACGCTTGTACCACGCAATATTACTGCGATATTACATGTTGTATTGTGACGCCTGCATGCAGGACGCGTGTGTTTGTAAAGCATGAAAGTTATTTTCACTGAATTTCCAAGCAGAGGGAGTTATTTTCAATGTAATACCAAGCAGAATCGTGGCTGTGTAGTAGAACACCTGCTTACCACGCAGACGGCCTGAGTTCGATCCTCATTCGGACCCGGGAATTTTTATTATTTATTTTATTTGCATGTTTCTCGATTCTTCGGTCACGGACAAGATGGTGATTTTTCGCTCCCAACCAACGACGCCGACGCCGCAATTTCTGCGAAATGAGCTCTTTAACGCTATCGCATTAAAACCCCGTGATACAGACTTACTAATGATATTTATTGTTTTCCTGCGTCGTGTTAGAAACATGAGAAACAGCTGCATAACTTCACACGCCTTTTTCCGGACCTCTGCCTCTTGAGCCTGAAAACAAATGTTCTCGATAGAATAAAATGGTTTCAGAAGAGCGAATTGTATGTTTTTAAACCATCCTGCTAGTTTGGGCAGGTTTTTTGCATTGAATCTGACAGTTGCTGTTTCCTTTGTTGACTTATCGGATAGGGCGATGACCGTGAACTTGATCTAGCGGCATTCCTCACTGTAGTAGTTATTAACAAAACATGATAGGTTGAAAATCATTTTGATTGTTCACACACTATTGACGGGGCATTTTATGCTTGATTTGTAACGGCGACTTGCTACTTGCAATGCGTTTCATGATTTTTGCCCATTTAAGAACACTGCTTATACATGTTCCATACGAAATCGGAACACACCAGGCAACGTGCCTCTGCTGTAACTGTGCGGCCTCCCTCTAACCAAGCATTCGATTAAGTTCTCCTGCATAAAGTCTGACCAGAACTGAGGAATTGAATTAAGCTGTATTTTCATAGATGTGTTCGCACCAAAGTAGCGCGACTATAAATAAAGCTGCAAGCAAGAGGAGTACGAAGAATGAAGGAAAAAGGAAAAAAAAACGAACAAAGAGGAACACTTGGGTGAATAGTAACTGCGTCAAGGGGGGAAGAAGTAGGCCGTGAATGAAAGAACTGAAAAAACCACGCAACACATTTTAAGGCCCCCTGAGGTCAGCAGCGAGCACAACGACGCTATCTGGCCCATGCGCTCAGCTTACTCCTTTGGAGACTAAAAGAAGAGGTTCGAGAACTTTACTTTCTTTGCTTGATATAAGCGACTCGTGGGTGAGTTGAAGCCTCATGAAAGGCGAAGTTCACGCGGCCTACCGTGCAAGCCATTCATCATCCTGGCCAGCCTTTCATGAAATCTGGCCGGTACAGCCCGCCCTCTGACAGCATAGAACAGCGAAGGTTGAGTACTTTCTTGAGGCTGACAATTTTCGAGCCGCTGCCGGCCAAACCACAGTAAGACGCGAATCGAGCAGGCGTATGTTTTGTTTATAGCCGAGAAAATTTAAGAGGGCACATTCAGTGGCTCTTTGCAGCATAACTGCAATATGCGGTTAATTTGAGCACCAGTGAAGGATGCATACAGGTGGACAAAGTAAGCTGCTATAAAAGAGAGCGGTCTTAAATAATGTGGTTGTTTATGAATTAGTAACCAGTTTCAGCTGTGAAAAAGTGTGGAATGAAGGTTTACTACATTGCTAGATAGATAGATGGACACCTGAAACGACGAATCTAGTGTGGTGCTGCGCACCGAGAACACGATGAAGCAAAAAGCTCAGGACATAGAAGACGGCGAATAAATTGCTAGTATGATAAGCAAATTTCGCAATCATGTGGCGGTGCATGCTTGACAGTCACACGTTTCGTGATCACTGTGAAGTGCACTCCGCGCATCTCCCAAATGACTGTCATCATTTTGGGGCCAAGGCAAGCAGATCTTCGCGAAGTGCCGTCGAACGTTCCCGGCCGCATACGCTTCAATGTGTCTGGTACCGATTCGCGCGAATTCTTTTGAAAGTAATATTAACATCAGAAGGGTTTGCCAGTGCCTACCGTCCAACGCAAGAATATACGAATCTCACAGGGGATATTGGAGGAGTACATCTCACACAATTTGCAATTTGTTCTCGACATCTCCGGAAAAGGTTACAGACAGCTCAGCAGTGTATGCCTGCCGAGAAAAATATCGCGAAGCTGAGAAGAAAAAAACAAAACAAAAAACTGAAGCACTGCTGGCATTACAGCGCAGTCTTGTTTCCGGGGCTTTGTTGCGAGTGTTCAACGTACGTATCTCTCAGTTTCCGCCATGATAGATGGCTCGATTATCGTGGCACAAACTGAATGAACGCAGATACCACAAAATCGATGCCTCTTTTCACTGCCAGCCGACGTTTTGTTTTCTGGCGTCAGCTCTCAAAGCGAGAGATAGTTTACATTTTCATTCTTCTTTATTTCAATGGCGCAGCACTGTGGCTTGCCCAATCAAATTGGGATCGACTTCCCATTGAAAGCAGTGTCCTGTCGTTTATAAAATGGCGACAAAAAATGTACGGCCAGCCTTGTAGGCAGGACGTACATTAGCGAAACGCCAAGTAACAAAGAGTTGAGCACTCTATAGTGCTTTCTGAAGTGCACTATTTCATCGCCGGCGAAGTTTCAAGGCCACGCGCATTGGATGCGAGTTATTTCATATTTACCAATGTACCGCAGTTGTGGGCTTTTTCTGGTCCCTTGGTCGATGTGTGTCGCACACATTTTAGCGTCCGCTCTGCACATTTCTTCCAATCTTTCAACTCATGTATTTTATTCTTTTAGTACCCGACTCCCTTCCATGCAGCTCTGCGCCAGGCTCCCTTGTTGCCTCAAGCAAACATCATCATCTTTACTAATCACTTGCTTTTCTTCCCTGTTTTTAAACGCGTGTACTTTTCTGTACCGTCTCAACATGAAAGCAATATGTCCGTTCCTCTGTCACGTTTATTAGAACGCAGCTCTTAGGCGCCTGTTTTTGCGTTGAGTGGCCGGCAGGGCGAACGAGGATGAAAGAGAGCTAACGCGGAGCGCAGTGGAGGACAACAGACGGCGATAGCGAGGAGACCGCGACGTGGAGGAAACGACAGTAGTGAGACGACAGGTTCCGCGTCGGCCACCCGCGGCGGCACAGTCATGCGCGCCTTCGTGCGTCGGCTGTTGTAGCACACGCCCACGCGATGCCTTCGGTGGGCTGCTGGTTAGTGAGGCAGTTACGCTACACTCACCATGTGGCGCTTGGTGTGAAATGGGCCGGCACGAAATTGTCGGTGCCAGTCTCGCTACTGGCGCAGGAATGTTCCTAAACGAGAGTTGTGTTAAAATAAAGAGTGGTACGCAACTGTACATACACAAATATTTCTCGAATTCTTTTCCTCAACTTATCGCGCAATCTAAACGCTAAACAGCTGCGCTCACAAGTCGTATGAAGCATTATTTTAATCGTCAGTGAATTTTCTCACCTAGTCTGCTCAATACAACACCATAACGGAAATATGACTAAAAGGTGTAGCCTGTATTGGTAGACAGTACCCTAACATTCCGTCAGTTCTGCCAATTCATCGAACACATTGATCAAGACAGGGTGTTTTGTTTGATATCGATTCACATCCCTTAAGGAGCAGGCACTTTCTACAAAGGTTTCTTTTGCTGATTTGATCCTGACGTCAGCGTGCGTCACAGACACACTTGTCTTCACAAACTACTGAAGCGCAAAAACATTATCTTGTTAAATGGTTTTGCATGTTCATTTGTACTGGTCAATATGTAACACTACAAAGTTGTTACGAGTAGGTCTTTCTTTCGCAGCACATTACAGAAGAATATCGGATGGCAACACTAAATAAATGCAGGCTCAATGGTTTTCGGCGTATTGTACAAGAAATAGCCCCTTGTCTCGGGAACAGATAGGCCTCTTTCAGGGAGCCATGTTTTGGTTGGTACGGTACATCACGTAAAAAAATCGCACTAGAGAATTGCTTGTATAAAATAAAATAGCCTTCCTTAGTGGTGCTAGATTTCGAACGCTGGGCCCGCATGCTTCGAACGCAAACGTTTTAGACACTGGGCTACACACATATGAATATATCTGAAGCCTTACGAAATACGTTGTAGTACACGTGGTACAACACAAACGTAAATGGAGAGCACTTTTATAAAGGCTTCTTTGAATTTTGTGGTCACGAAATAAAAAATTGAAGGACCCTTTGTAAAATACCAAAGTGTCTTTGGTGAAAGCCTGTGGCCGTTCGACTAATTATGCCATGCATTTTTTTTCTTTTTTGCTGTTTTGCACTCTATCATCAATCCCACGTGATTGATCAGAGAGTGTGAGGGGGAGAGGCCATAGCTGTCACTGTTCCAGGGCACGGATTGACGGCGTACCGACGCCGCGAGTATAAGCCTTTAAAGGCTTTCGCCTTAAAAGCTCTCTGCGGGACAATTTGTGTAGTTGATATGAAGGATTGTACACGCCAGGAAAATCGCAATTCGGAACATTTTGATGCCAAACACGTTTTCTGGTGATCGTTGGATGCACCCTCCATAGGACCGTTACCGGATGTTGAGGAGAGCTAGAAAAAAGCTGAAAGATACTGGCATCAAAAATTAAAGTACACTTTTGTACATTCCAAAGTGTGTTTTCGGCGAAAGCGTGTGGCCATTCCACTAACTATGCCATGCCTTTTATAATTTTACACTCTCAGTGGGATAACACACAAACCTAATGTGTGCTTGTTTTCTTTTTTTAATTTTTTACCGCGAATTGCAGCGAGACGCGAGACTAATCTTCCTTTGTTCGCATGCGTTAGTATTTTCTCGCGCATTTGCGCATCGCGCTAAACGCCATCCGCGTTCCAGCGCTTAAATTGATGGACCCTTTGTAAATTTCGAAAGTGTATTCCGTGAACGCCTGTCTCCAATTGAGACGGCGTCTGTCAGAATGGTTGCAAACGCTGGGCACAGCGACGCTACGCAAGCAAAGCGTGAGCGATGTAGAGTCCGACGCGACAGGCATCCGTTTGCGCATCCCGGCGGCCACCTGATTCCGTGGCCAGAGCTCGGATGGGACGGACGGACGGACAGATGCCGGACGGACAGCGGGCGGACGGACGGACGGACGGATGGACAGACGGACGGACGGATAGAGGGACGGACGGACGGACGGACGGACACCAGACAGACGGACGGACGGACGGACGGACGGACGGACGCACAGACGGACAGACGGACGGACGGACAGACAGACGAATGGTCGGACGGACGGACAGGCGGACAGCGGAAGGACGGACGGACGCACAGACGGACAGACGGACGGTCGGACGGACGGACAGACGGACGGTTGGGCGGACGGACAGACGGACGGACAGACGGACGGACGGACGGACGGATAGACGGTGTCACGAGGCTATTTAATGCGCTCTCGTGTAGGTTCGTGATGAGTGACGATGACGTAACCGTCATCAAGAACATACGAGACCGTTTGTAGACACACACATGAAAACTAAATATATTTACAAGATGAAGAGATAAGAAATATAACAAACAAACCCTCACTATACACAACCCAAGTCAGATGAACAAATCGTAGCTGCTATGCGAAATGGGCTAACACGCGGAGGAGGAGGAGGAGAGAGTGGGAAAGGAAGAGACGCAATTTCTGCAGCCCTAATTGGGAGCGTGGCTCAGCGCCTGTAGGGGGAATGGGGAGAGGGCATTAAAGATGTGGGAAAGAGAGGAGAAGAAGAGAGAGAGAAAAAAAGAGAGAAATGGCGTCCATGACCGAGGACCCGGCCGGCGGCTATTATAGCCTGGTTGTCCAGTCCAGTGTCCGCAAGGAAGCGAAGAACCGCCTTGAACACCAGGGTGTGGTGCCGCGCAGGGAAGAGGAGGTCCCTCTATGTAGCCGCGTGTAAACCCTGGCGACGCAGTGTGGCGAGCAAGGTGGCTCGTTGTGGTTGAAGCGCGGGGCATACACAAAGCAGGTGCTCAATGGTTTCGTCCGCCCCGCGCACGCAGTGCACGCACGGGGACGAGGCTTTGCCAAGCCAATGACTCCGTGCCGCAGGCCAGGAGCAGCCGATGCGTAGACGCAGTAGCAGGGACCTCTCCCTTCCTGGTGAGACCCCGGTCAGGCAGCCGGGTCGGTATTTCCATCCTGGCCACACGGTCGTCGGGGTGTCAGCGTAGTAGCAGCCGTCTCAATGTGA
>JALIZH010021545.1:0-59197 GCA_030522465.1 Rhipicephalus appendiculatus
AGACATCGTTTATTCCTCGTGTAATTTCAAGCAATATTTGCAAAAGCATAAAAACGTTTTAGATTAGAGAACCATTTGTTGCTTGTGTAAGCCATATCAAAGCGCGAAAATATATTGCGAGAAGTAGGTGCTATGCGTAAATGCATGTGTGCTTGTACAAGGTATTGCTTGAAGACAACGTGATCTTCGTATAAAATGAACGTTTTATCTTTGTCTAGCCTGTACGAACATACCTGCTCTGAAGTGCCCGTAACCATAAAGGTCTTACAAACGATTACGAGTGCGAAGGAGAAGAGCTGCTGCTTTCCTCCATTGGTTTCCATCGCTACAAGTGCTATCATCTCCTGACAACTTATTTCCTTGGAAGGCAAAAACAATATGCAGGCATTGCACGTTTCTCCTATCAGGACTTCACGGGCTTGTACAACGCATTGTTATCTCAGCTCGAGCGGTTATAAATCAACTCATCATCATCAGCCTGTCTACGCCCACTGCAGGACAAAGGCCTCTCCCATGTTTCGCCAATCAACCCGGTCCTGTGCTTTCTGCTGCCACGTTATACCTGCAAACTTCTTAATCTCATCTACCCACCTAATTTTCTGTCTCCTCTAAATCACTCTAAATCACTCTAAATCTAAATCAACTGCAGGAGGCTAAATCACTTCATCACACAAGAGACTGACAAGCGAAATGGCAGGGAAGACCGCTCATGCGACCGCATGAAAAAGCGCGGAAGCAGATAAATTGCAACTTTTTATCTAGAATATTGACCAATCAAGAGCTTTTAGCATAGTGACGTCAAGCTAAGTCAGCCTTGTGCTATAAGAGAGCCGTTCGGCTCAACAGTAATGTGAGAATGGAGTCTTTATCGTGACTGGAGTGTATTTCCGCGAAAAAGAAAACTGAACTTTTTTCTGGAAACTTGGTATTTACCTGGCGTATTTTTTTTTCAAACCTGATGTTATATCGCTTCACTGGGGATTATCACCTAAGGTAAACGCATTTCAGTTGCAGTCACACGCAAGAAACGCGCAGGGCGTCGGCTAGTATAGGGGACAGATTCGTACCGGGAGTGTAACGGTACCACAGTTTGCATAGTTTTGTTTAAAGCTGTGTTACCACGCCGTTATAGCTCCAGAACAGGCGCAACCATCCCAGCGCGCGAAGCAAAATAACTGCTGACTTTCATGTCTTTCTCAGTGAAAAACACCGAGAAAAAAAATGATGAATATTGCTGCAGATCCACGAAGTGAATGCTGATAATGGAGCGAAGCTCCATTGACGAAATGATAAATGATATAAAGAATTTTTATGAATTCCATCTGCCCATCCGTCCGTGTATGGACGGACGGACGGACGGATGCACGGACATATGCACTGAAGGACGGACGGACGGACGGACAGATGCACGGACAGATTCACGGATAGATGCACGGACAGACGGTCTATTTTAAACCTATATGCGCGCTATGAAGGCTCTAAGTGCAGTATATGTAACACCTGTGTTTCGGTCCGACGGGGAGCAACGACAACGGTGTCAACGGACATCGTGAGAGCCTAACGAGCTTCACTCCTAATAGAAGCTCGTATCGAGCGCCCCGAGCATGCAGACATTACCCGTTGCTTCAGTAAGCCAAAGCACAGCGGATGAATTTTAATCCGTCGTCAGCAAACAAAATATTTGAAATAAGCCACGACTCTTACGGCCTTAAGGAGCGGGGTGGAGGACTGTCGCCCTCGGCGTGGTTACAGCGTCGCAGGATGCATTGCGCAGCCGAGCGCACGAAACCGCGTCATCTCGAGGGATTCTCTCCCCCTTTCCTCCTCCAAACTGAGGCGCGCAACACGCTTTAGTTTCGGCTGCTGCGACTAATGGATGCGCTGCAAAGACACTAACGGCGAATCAGAAGAGGCATCGCACCGCGGCAAGACGCTGATCGATGGAGGCTGACTGCTCCGTTGTTGGGGGGGGAGGGTTTTTTTTTTTTGGGGGGGGGGGGGGGGGGCGTGTAATAAAGCTGGCGAAGAAGAGAGAGTGGGGAGGGATGCATGATGCGGAGGTAGATAGCAGCTACAGTGTCGACGTCCGTCTTGGACGGTGATGCTTGTTTCGGCTGCCGTGGATACGACTCTCCCAGATGAAGCTACGCGTGTTTACCAGCCGAGCGTCACCGATGGCGCTAAAAAACGCGCGCGCGTTAAGCACGGATGTATTTTGTCAGGGGACGAATAAGAACGCCGCACACGTCGGATAAAATTTTTCGATGCTTTAGATCTGAACCGCTTGGCCACGCCAATTGCATCACATGCCAACTCTTCATTTTTTTTTTTTTTCGAAGGATGCTTGTACAAAAAAAAAAGAAAAAAAAAGATGTCACCTGCGATTTTCTCATCAATTCTAACACTTCTTTTAAACTGTTTTGCTCCTTCAAACCAAAACAAAGCTCACTTGAGAAGTATCAAAATAACAACCAGTGTTGCTTTTGAACAGCTGTAGTCGGGAAGCGCACGTGTCCTACATACAAATACTCTACGACTGAAAATGTTCGGAAAGAAGGCTACATCTTGCATCTAACGTGTCAGGTTCGAATTCACACGTTACGAGCGCGCTAAATAGTTGTTTGAAAGTCAATTCAGTGTTATTTGTCACATTGTTCACGACTGTATATCTCCATCGTTAATGTTGCTCTACGAATACACTACACAGCACAAGAAACAGAAGAAATGACCTTTTGAGTTTACCGTTTTTTATGCTTCTGTTTATTGCTCTGTGTAGTTCACAATCAGCGCCACACGACTGATGAACGATCACCAACTAGCCCAACAACGCAATACCGTAGTCGCTGTGGCACAACGGCGGGTATCAGACTGAACTAAGTATCAATTAAAGTAAGCATGACTTAACGTTAACAAAACATAATTGAGGACAAACTTGCCAGCTTGTTGGCCTTATATAGACGATGCAAGGAATCACGCGCAGCAAAAAAACACACGCGAATTTAACAGTCAATTGTAACGATTAACCATAATTTTTGAATTCCACGTGTTATCCAAATGCCATAGCGTTCTTTCTTTTTTGCATTTCACTATCCCATGCGTAATTCTTTCGTCCCACCAGTGTCTACTCGGTATTTCCCTAGCAAAATTCAGCTGATCCCAAGTACCACGGGAATCGAAGTTATACGAAGCATGCCGAGGGAAGGTGAATGTGGCGTAATTTTTTCATTGAGCGATACATTACGAAATGATGCCAAAGATATGTACACATGTCTTACGCATGGACACATGTTCAACACGCGCATAAGTTTTATATAACCAGCTGCTTACAGTTGAGCAACGATGCCAACAAAAAATGAGTATTATCAACACCAGAAGCGGTAAGCCGATATGTAGCGTTTCTGCTTGCAAGGATGGAAGCCCTGGATAGTGCTAGGTAGACTAACTTCAGTGGATGGCGCTTAACTACAAGTGACGTTAACGCGACGTGATGCCTGTGTAGCAGGAGTGCCTATTTAATGTTTATAAAATTAGATAGCCAGCGCTACAACCACAATTGACGTTTCACCAAGATTACGCCTGCATAAGGTCTGTTTCCAAACTAGTTTCCAGACCTGGCTTTGCTCTATGGTCAAATACTTGATTGCCACATAGAATGCTTGGGTTCGATTCCTGATGGGTTCCTGATATTTATTCTTTGCATTCGTCGGGTCAACGCTGCCGATGTCAGTTTTTCTAAAAGCTCTCGCATTTAAATTACCAATGTCTGTTTTCGCCTTTCCTGAGTAAAAAAATTCACGGACACTTCGTACATTCCAAAGTGTGTTCGGCGAAAGCGTGTGGCCATTCCACTGACTATGCCATGTCTTTTTTCTTTTACACTCTCAGTGGGATAACACACAAACCGAATGTGTGCGTGTTTTCTTTTTAATTTTTTGCCGCGAATCGCAGCGAGACGCGAGACTAATCTTCCTCTGTTCGCATGCGTTAGTATTTTCTCGCGCTTTGCGCATCGTCAAAACGCCATCTGCGTTCCAGCGCTTAAATTGACTGGCCCTTTGTAAATTCGAAAGTGTATTCCGTGAACGCCTGTGTCCATTGAGACGGCGTCGGTCAGAATGATTACAAACGCTGGGCACAGCGACGCTACGCAAGCAAAACGCGAGCGCTGTAGAGTCCGACGCGACCGGCGTCCCTTTGCGCATCCCGGCGGCCACCTGGCTCCGTGCCAGAGCTCGAATGGACGGACGGATGGACGGACGGACAGACGGACAGATGGATGGACAGATGGACGGACGGACAGACATACAGACAGACAGACAGACAGACAGACAGACAGACAGACAGACAGGCGGACGGACAGCCAGACGGACGACGGACGGACAGATGTACAGACGGACGCACAGACGGATGGACGGACGGACAGACAGACAGACGGACGGACGGACGTACGGACGAACGAACGGACGGACAGACGGACGCACAGACGGACAGACAGACGGACAGACGGACGCACAGACGGACGGACGGACGGACGGACGGACAGACGCACGGACGGACAGACGGACGGACAGACGGACGGACAGACGGACAGACGGACAGACGGACGGACGTACGGACGTACGGACGGACGGATGGACTGACGGACGGACGGACGCCGGACGGACACCGGACGGACGTGAGCATGAGACATTAAATGCTTTCGCCTTAATAAACTGCCAATCACCTGTGGCGGATACCCGCACACCGCGACGCGTGGTCTACGGGCATGTGCCACACGTGTCTGGAGGAAAGGGTTTGACGACGTACGCGGCGGAATTTTCACATCATTCATGTGATGACTAACCAGACATATTCGTCAAACCCTCTTACTCTCCCATCTTATTTTGGTCTACCCCAAGTTAAGGACGCGATAACGAGAGCACCCACACGTAGGCGGCTAGATAGATAGAAACGTAGATGGAAATGTTCAAAGTGCCTGCAGTTCGTCAAGAAATGCTTCGCGTTTAAAAACTCTCGGCGATAACCTTCCCTGCAACTCAATAAACATAGCAACAATGCAAGCCGCAAAAACAGGCGACGAAAAAAAAATGAAACTTTCATCCGATGCCTAAACATCCTGTCGAATTGATTTTCGAACTCGGAGATAAGAAAGCAGAGCCCTCCTATACGACGACCATTCGTACTTAAGAAGTCAGCCCCGGTCGTCTGACTCCTTTCATCGTTGCTGATAAGGCACGGCCACGAATTAGAGGCGATGAGTTCGGAAAGGGACGTCTGATACGTTTCCCACTCCCTCGTCGTCTCCTTCGCCACATGAAGCGAGAAATGTACGCCACGGCATCGCTTAATGCACCACGCGGTAGTTCCGTGCAAATTTAATACGGTCGTAAGGTATTATACAGTGGGCGAGTGAGGCCCAGAAAGTTCGATGAAACAGCCCGTCCGATGAGGGGGGACGTACTTCAAGTCATAAAAAGCAGCGCACTCTCCGGCAGGGCCTCCTCCCATGAGAAATCAAAATAGAGCTATGGTTGCTCTAAGGTTAATGTCGCCGTTCGCAGGCTCCAGATTAGGGCAAGGTAGTGCTCTTACACAAGAAATCGGGTCCGTGACCTTTCGTCCGATGGCTCCGGGCCGTTAGGACTCCGCTGTCACCTTTCCCGCTCTGTGCGTGCCTTGTCTATCGCTTGCTTCTTCTCCTGTACAGCCATCGTGTCTGCTTTTGTTGTAGTTCGGCTTACAGGCTTTGCCGCTTTTGTGTTCGATGTTTTATGGCTAGAAGACTGCACGAATATCGGGTTCACCCGGTTTTGAACGTACAGAGTAGGCTTACGGTGCGCCTGTGGCGCTGAGATGGGCGACGCTATACGAGGGCTAGCTTTGTACAGTGCTAGTTCTTTTTTTTTTCTTTTGAATATACATGCTTATACAACTTGAGGTTCACTCTATGTGAACGCCCTTTTTTTCCCTTTGAGGAAAACTATGACTAAGGTTTTCTACTTTTATACCACATCTATCTCTCACTCTCTCGTAGGGCATTGCTGTTCAACGCAGTATTTCCAGGCACGAAGTAGATGTACTATAATGTCCAAAGTATACTAATGTCACTGCACCCACCCCCAACCCCACCTCGCGATTGCGATTTAGTGACTAAAACTGATGAAACTCCGCTTTCAAATCACATTTCTTCGTTGACAAAAGGAATATTGTGCACAGAGATATTTAAATCCATCTGTGCAGTTCACGCAAGAGGGGAAAAATCTCTCTATATTATGTATTGCCATTGCAAAGCAGAGTAGCAGGAGCACATTTTACAACTAACTATTGCAAGCAACATGCATGCAATGAAAACATACACTCAGTAACCAAACTTTGTTATATACCTACTAACTATGGAAAATTATTTCGTTTCAAAAGATGCGATTGCTGTAGTATTTATTGCAGCCACCACTGTTGCGGCCTCTTCTTACGTTACTAAAATATGGCTGCAATTAGCTCTCTAAGAAAAGATGGAAAGAGTGTCAGAGATGAATGTGTGACGGAGCATGAAAAATTATTCTCCGGTCTTAGACATGGCAAGAGAAGATGGAGATGGTGAACGTCAAACGACGAAGTTTTGCGTCAATGTCTCACGTTGTGCGTCGTTTATGAAAGACCGAAGAACGCAGAAACGCAGATAGTAAAGTTTGGCAGATGGCAGCAGCGCGCAGTAAAAGTGAGATCATTGGGAACGAAAAGTGAAGAAGGCAAAGAAGCGCTGAGCTTAAGGTTGGTGTGGATGTTTCCGAGCACTTTGTTGCTAGCGTTTGCTGGCTCTAATCTTGCGCCGAAAGGATCATCGTTCGGTTATGACGCGTGCCGCACAACACGGTAGAGTTCACTTAAAGGGACGTCGGAAAGTGCCGTGAAGTAAAAAGGAACAAAACATATAAAAACGCATACCCACCAAGCTTTAAAACATTAGTCGATCCTCGTCTTCTTCAAAAACCTGCTTATAACAAACGGGGGAAGAAAACTGAAGCGCGGAAAAGAGTAACGGAATTGAGTGACGTTATCACTTGTTTCTCTTTCCGAGCCTTCCTGCAGCTTGCAAGCAAAACCGATTCGCAAATGATAGTGCAATCGCGGCAAGCACGACGTTGCCTGATTCGCCGCAAGCAGGCGGAAAGCGATCGAGAACAGCACGTTTATTAGCTGGATGAGCAGGTGTCAGCGTTCTTCCAGGCTCTACCGAGCAGTGTTACGAAGACTGGTCAGGAGAAGAAATAAAATACAAACGGCACTATAAATATATTTCAAGACACACTGACCAACAGTGTCAGGTGCGTTCGCGATACATTTTTAAGGCGAAAGCCTTTGATGTCTCATGCTCACGTCCGTCCGTCCGTCCGTCCGTGTCCGTCCATCCACCCGTCCGTCCATCCGTCCGTCCGGCCGCGTCCGTGCGTGTCCGTCCGTCCGTCCATGTCTGTCCGTCCGTGTCCGTTCGTCTGTCCGTGCCGTCCGTCCGTCCGAGCCCTGGCACGGAGCCAGTGGCCGCCGGGGTGCGCAAACGGACGCCGGTCGCGTCCGACTCTACAGCGCTCGCGCTTTCCTTGCGTAGCGTCGCTGTGCCCAGCGTTTGGAATCATTCTGACCGACGCCGTATCAATGGACACAGGCGTTCACGGAACACACTTTGGAATTTACAAAGGGTCCGTCAATTTAAGCGCTGGAACGCGGATGGCGTTTGCGCGATGCGCAAAGCGCGAGGAAATACGAACGCACGGGAACGGAGGAAGATTAGTCTCGCGTATCGCTGCGATTCGAGGTAAAAAAAACATGGCTGATCCCTCTGTCAAAGGAATCGGTATAACACGAAAGTGAAACGTGTATTCACATAAGTAGTTGAGCGTTTATTGTGCATTGTTTCGCCACAAGGGAGAAGGAATGAATGCTGCAGCAACAAATTGTAATGTGACGTGAAGAACGGCAAGCAGCTCGAAACATGCAGCGCGCACCTCAAGCATAAAGGACGTACGAAATGAGCATACACAAGACGAGCACGGACTAACTGTCACAGCTCGACATTTAAAGCGCGCTGCTCTAACACAAAGACGCACGAAACGAACGCACAAGCATACACAGGACGAGCGCGAACAACTGCCACTATTATTACTTAGTGTGTAAGCGGCGCGCTCCATTCGTAAACGCGGCCGCTGCGGCGAACGAAGCGACCTTCGTGCACTATTTAACCACTGTAACTTCAAAGCAAACTTGAGGTGGAAACACAAGGTGTGCGAAGCGCCCGAATGCCCCGATCAGGAGATAAGCGCGCGCGCACCAGCGACCACGCCCCAGCGAGAGGTGCGACGACCTTTAGAGCGCGCGCTCCGTGACACCTTCGCGTCATCTCGCTAGTGATGACGAAAACGCGCTGAAGTCGAGGAGCTCTGAGGACTGCCAACGGTATATGTTGTGTATAAATAGCTTGCCGTTAGCAAGCTGAGGAACGTACGCTCCCGTAGCCGAGTGGTTTCGCGCCGCGCGCTGCGGAGCGAGAGGTCGTAGGTTCGACGCCCGGCGACGGAACTTTTTCTTTGATCTCATTATGTTAGTTTATATTTTACAACGTCATATCCGTGACGGAAATACGTCAGAGAAGCCATGGTGGACCCCGGCATAAAACACTTTCGTGTTAAAAATTAAAAAAGAAAAACACGCATACATTCCGTTTGTGTGTTATTCCACTGAGAGTGTAAAAGAAAGAAGGCATGGCGTAGTCACTCGAATGGCCACACGCTTTCGCCGTACACACTTTGGAATGTAGAAAGTGTCCTTCAAAAATTTTTTTTCTTATCATTTATTCTCAGTTCACAAAGTAGATGCAATGAAGAGGACGACGTGTTGCTTTATATTTTGAGCGTACGCGAGTGATAAAAAGGGATTTGATAACTAGCGTCACCGGTTGATGTTTATTACTTGGCTTGTTTAACATACTCTGGAGCTTTAATGGCCGAAACCACGATTTGATAATAAGGCAAGCCGTACTTCGGGACTTCCGATTAACGTTAGGCACCTGAAGTTAACAAATGTGTACTTAACTTTAACTGCACATAAGTTTTTGCATTCAGCCCTCACGGAAATGCGGCCGCCGTGGCCGTAATCAAGTTCCCGCCCTCGTACTTAAACTCACAGCGTCGCAGCCGCAAAGCCATCACGGTAGATACGCACTATTCCACGCTGTTATCATATGCACCTAACATTTGTGCCTGACAACCCCTTCGTTGCGATAACGCCTTCATTGCGATTATCGTTGCGATAGATGACCTGACACGTTATGCCGAAACAGCCGCACTGCCGACTTCCACAGGCCGTGAGGTTGCAACGTTTCTATTGCGACATTTCGTTGTGCGTCATGGCGCCCCTCGCGAGCTCCTAAGCGATAGAGACCGGGCCTTGCCTTCCGACGCTTTGAAGGCACTACTTGACGAATATTAAATCGTGCTCCGCACAAAGAAAGAGTACCATCCGCAAACTAACGGTATGAAAGAGCACTTCAAACGTACTCTTGGTCATATGCTATCAATGTACGTATCCTCTGGTCATTAAAATTAGGACCAAGTTCTCCCCTTCGTCACCTACGCTTACAACACTGCGGCACAAGCTACTACTGCATTTTCTCCCTACTCTCTCCTACACGGACGGGAACCTTAAAACACTGTTGACACCAATCTTCAATATAAATCGGATGACTCCGAAAGTACTCCCCTGTCCGAAGCTACCCGGCATGCTGAAGAATGGCGCCAGCTTGCCGGCTCCTTTTCTACCGAGGACCAGTGGCAGCTGCAATCCCGTCAACCTGGCGACAGTTCGGCCCCAGCATTTTCCCCCTGGTTCTTTGGTATGACTTCGGGTACGCGCTACCACACCCGGCCGCTCCGCAATACTCGTTCCCAAATACCTCGAACCATACCGCGTTGTAGAGCAAAGGTTCTCCGTCAATTACCTCGCGGAGCACATCGCGCCAGCAACAGGTCTACGCTATCCCGGCCGCGAACTTTTCCAAGTCTCTCGCGTCAAGGCGTACTAGGACCCCATAGCTGTGCCCTCACCCTAAGCCGCCAGCATGACGCCTTTTTCTGCGGAGGGCTATTGTAATCAAGAAGAGTGCAAGAGAATCGACTATTGGGCTAGTTGGTTGAGAGGCATGGTATAGCTGTTGTTTAAGCGCACTCCAACGAAGACGAAAGACGACAAAGGAACACAAGACAAGACGACAAAGGAACACAAGACAAGAAGAGTGGCCTCAAACGCATTGCTGTGTGCGCCAGCGCCATCGCCATCGGTTTGAGCTCGTGGTTGCTGCGCGCGGATAGAGTAGCTTGGACGAACGCTGCTGACCGCTGCCCGTTCTGCCGCATTCTCTGCTAATGAACCTCTTAGCAATCAGTTCACTTGAACGCTGGAATTTTCTTCGTAAATATTTTCGTGTTCCGCATTGTACCGGTTAGCAATTTCAGCTGTAATGAGTACTCATGCTTTGAAAATGTATTATGCCGAAAGCCTTAAATCCCTATGTTGGAGGTCCCCTCGTAGAGCCAGTGACATTAACGCTAAACGCGCCATGATTAACTTTAAGCATTGAGGATACGTTCCAGAATGGCGGTCAGTTATACTAGACTCACGCATTGCAACTGTAATTTAATGCTCTGTAAGGGCATATAGATAAAAGCGTGCATATGTTGTGTGCACGTGGCAACAGTGTTGTCTAATAATGTGGCTTATAACTATATTTTATTGAACTATGGGATAGACAAGAGCAATTAGTCACAGTTTCACCGCAATGGAGTAGCAATGAATGCGATAGCAACAAAGTGCAATGCTCTACGAAGTGAGCTGGCTGCTAACTCTTTTGGATCCAATCTCACGTGTCTACAAAACGCTGGTGTTAGAGAATACGGCTGCTCCAGGGACACTTTTCGCACAGTCTCTTTCGGTTGAGAGCGCAGCACATAGAAGGGTATACCAGCCGCCCGCTGATGGCTGCCGAGATAGCACGCGCGCCAGCGATGGCGACCGCACCCTTAAAATCAAAGTTTACGGTTGCTGCTCGAGCGACAGTCACCCCACTCCCCCCACCTCCCCACCTCGTCTCTTTTCATGTTCTATAAAGACAGGTGGACCGTTTCCTCTCAGGTTCGACGGCAGGCCTCCTGATTGGGGTGATGTTATCGCATGCGCCCTCCGAGTGATGGAGATCAGCTGGTTCGTTTGATCTCTGCTTCAGCCGCGTTCGTTGCCCCCCGCTCCCGCTCGTTTACCCGCGGGTAGAATATACGATGCGTAGGAGTCTCTTATCAATTTGTACTACGATGCTCGGCTTCTGACCCAAAAGACACGGGTTCAATCCCGACCTCGACTGCTACGCTGTCTCTCATCGCCTTAATCTCGTTGGGAAAGTAAACCACATAAAGCAACTTTTACGGTTTTACTTTTACAGTTATGAAGATTGTTTGACCATTTACCATTTCCTATCCAACGAACAGTTCATTGTATAGGGTAACTCAATAGACAGGCGAAATTCATAAGCTTCCGGTTGTTTGACGTACAAAGGAACAGGAAATGAAGAGGACAGCGAATATATTAGGCAGATCAACCAGACGAGTGTCTGGTTGGCTACTCTGCACTCAGGTTCAGAGAATCTGTACTATACTAGACAGAGAAGACGACGGGAAAAGATGGAACACTGCACACAAACAGAAGGACGATAAGCTATACCACAATCAATCCACTGATGCCGATATTTCTCGAAAACTGCAGTAAAACCATTAAAATATGCGTCCGGGCTACTAAACTGGCAGATTTATAAAAATTGTAATTGTGAGGACATATAAAATGAAAATACACCATCTCCCGCTAAAGGGAACCATGTGTAGATGTGAAGCAGCGGGCGCTAACGCTTACACTGGCGGAGGCGTTCACGCTGGCGCTCATCGCAGCGTTGCTCAGGAGAGAAAACTGAGAAAACTGGGGAGGCACAAAGCACGCAGTGATGGACCGGTGTTTCCTGCTGGAACATTCCAATCGCTGCTAATGGGCAATGAGAGACAGAAGACTCCGACTGGACACAGAGACCCGCAGTCCGCTTTTAGTTAACGCGCACGCTGCGAATTTTTATTGTTCAACAACGCGCAGGAGAAATCTCCCACCGGCACTACCTTGGAGGTCAAGATCCAGTGCCATATATACGGGGTGGCCAGTGAACGGTTGTGCAGCGCGAGCAGTCGGTTTTTTTCAAGCAAGAAACTCGCTAGCAGACGCTGCCTACGTCGGCATCGCGAGGCGAGAGAAGGGGGGGGGAGCATAGGAGAGGAGAGGGGGGGGACGCGCATGCGCAGTGGGGGGTGTGGAGGCCGCGGAGAGGGATGCCTAGAGGAGAGAGGGGGGGAGCGTAGTAGGGGAGAGAGGGAGGGGACGCGCATGCGCAGTGAGAGTGTGGTCGCCGTGGGGAGGGATGCCTAGAGGAGAGAGGGGGGAGCGTAGGAGGGGGAGAGAGGGAGGGGACGCGCATGCGCAGTGAGAGTGTTGTCGCCGCGGGGAGGGATGCCTAGAGGAGAGAGAGGGGGAGAGGAGGTTTTTATCTTTATTTTTTTAAAGGGTCTGCGCATGCGCAGTAAGGGTGGTCGGCCGCACACCACCACCACCACCGGATTAAACTTCGCCATAAGACGCTTCGCATCTAATAACATATCAGAATCGCTCGCGCTCGCTATCAAAGACAACGCGCCCTTGTCTCGTGTCCATACAAGGAGGTATAGCGTACTTGAATATCCCACAGAATGGTTTCGTGACCTCCCTACAACGACAAAAAGAGAGAGAGATGTGACGAGGAAGTGTTTGCTCTCTTGCACTGGCAAAGGGGGGAACAGGAAAGCAAGCAAGAGAAGAATAAGAGACAGAAACGGCGATAATTATACGCACACACGAGAACAAGTAGGCTTAGGGAGTCTTAAAACTTATAGTCGGTGACGGCGTGTGTTCCTTCCATCGCTCGGATGCTCCAAGCATATCGCCTGAGTGTCATCATAATGGCGATTGTCGCGTTCACTCGTGTGCTGTGAGTCGGAATGTGCGCGTCTGTGCTCGATTACCGTGTCCAAAAGCCATAGCATTAGCGTTGCCACATGTGCGTGCGTGTGTTACTTCGAGCTCGCAACGTGGGAATCTTGGTGATCTATTGCGCGATACGCGGTGCTGTGTATCTCTATGGATGAAGTATGTGCGAACTAAGCGAAAGAGAAAGAGCGACCATCGTAACCCGTTAGCGCAACGCAGTGCGAAAGTAAACAAACCAGGTGTGGAGAACATGCTGTGGTGTGTGCATCATAAGGAGATAATTGTGGTCATGCGGTGCATGTGTGATTATGTGACGTGTGCCCCCAGCCCAGAATGATGTGCTAGGTTGAAGTGCCCGTCACGTAAGTCTTCTCACGCTCGATGCACGAACGCCTTGCATGAAAAACGCCGTGCGAGGTAATCGTTGTCTACGAAGAGCGAAATGATGCGCGTTACATAATATCGCTGTGACGCAGGAACTTTCGATTGCATAGATTGCGATCGCAACTGAAGTAACTCCGCTAAAACTATCATTGAGTAAAAAAAAAACAGCTTTTGTTTATGATGGCGTTGCATCATACTTCACGATATCACATTAGAATTCTGCTTTTGTCTAACTTGCGTTTTCTGTATTTTGTGTGTATTGTGTGCATATATTAATCAGTGATAATTTGTTTATCTTAAACTGCAGTCGACTCTCGTGAAGCTTATAGTCCGTAGTTTCTTTTAAATGCTTGCCCTTCTTGTGATGCACGTCTCTTTTTGTATGGTCTTTTGGCTACTCAATTTTTCATTTTTACATTTTCTATGTTTATTTTCTGTGTTCTCCTTTTTTTTTCTCTCTCTCCCTGCTTGGAGGACCATGCTATAAAAGGGCATCGAAGCTTCGTAAATTTTTCCTTGATAAAGATATATTTTAGAAGCGTTATCTCCTTTTCCTGTTTGTCTCACGGCAATCGAAGACAGCGCCCCCCTGCTGTAATGCCCACTGGGGCGATGCGGGTATGTAATAAATAAATAATAAATAAATGAAAAAGTTGGACGTTCAAGGGCTGAAGGAGTCGTGGCAGCGCCAGTACAAGTTGTCGAAGCCAGAAACAATCTCACGTAAAGCTTTTAGTCACTGCCACTTCAGCCGTGTACATCACCTTGGCGTGAACTTAACGGCAACGCATCCAATGACCCGCACAATTAAACATGATGAGCGCCACGCGCTTTTATTTCGTTGAAGCGACGTCAAATGAAGCCTTGTCGTTTACCTCAAACACGACGACAACCACGGCAACTCCAGACGCAAATATGGTATTCACGGCAACACAAGAATCGAAATTCGCGAAGGCAATCTCAGAACACTTCGCTATTCTTCGCTTTCAGTCGTTGTTGCCATAGTTACTGCAGACAATGAAGAAAACTGGCGGCGAAATTTTCGTAAAAAGAAAAAAAAAATAGCGAGCGACCTTATTAAAATTTATTAATGTCCCTGCGTCGTTTTGAGAAACCGTAAAGAAATGGTTCCTTTATATTAATTTATACGTTAAATGTGGCATTCTTTGTTTTAATACCGTAATAGGCGCTGCGCAGAAACGTCGCCTTTGAGACGCACATTACTTTTTCGTAGACTCTTAGATGACCGCGGCGGAGGGTGCGATTTAAAGAACAGATATATTGTTAAGCTGACGCCGAACGCCGTGCGTTCACAATTTTTGTTATCTAGCTTTGCTTTTCTTATTTCAATATCAGTGCAGTATTCGAAAATTAGGTTTATATGCATGAAAATTAATGCCATTGTTTAGGAACTACTTCATTTCTAGCGCGGAGGCATGCAAAATATGAGCAATGCGGCCTCGAGGGCGGAGCTTATATTTATTCTTAGGTTGTCCCCGACTATAGTATCACTGACATCGCTTGTGCGAATTTGTATTTTGATTTCGAAATCAACGACTCCCCGGGCGTGCACGAGCTTGCTTCAAAGCACAGCGTCGAGATTCCGTGAAGGTCTTCGATTATTACTTCCTCGCTTCTTTTATACCTGGTTCGTTTCGAAAGCGGCATGCAAAGTAATCATTTCGGTGGCCAGCTAAAGAGGAAAAACATAATGGGAAATGCACTGCACAGCCTTTAGACATTCAGAAGAGCCCACGCCGCCAATAGAAGCGCCGTGCCATCGCCTTTCAGACGACGCTGATGCACCAGACCTGTCATTAAGGGCAAGTAAAAGAAGATCCCAAACCGTAACATGTCTCGACTAATGCATATTGAATCAGGCTTGGGGAGTTGTCAGGAGACGGCACGTGGGCGCAGGTCCGCCATCTTTTGTTTAGAGCGGGGGGGCATCTTCAGTGTCATCCCCCACTCCTTAGTTCTTGCACCGTATATACTCGTGTATAAGCCGCACAATTTTTTTCATCAAATCTTGCTCGGGTGTCAGTTATACACGAATCGGGCCTGTATAGCTACACATTAACACACAGTAGCGCCTCTGCGACTACTGTGCTCGATAATTAAAGAAATGGTTACAAATATGATCGTTTTATTTCGCTGTCTAATCAATGTCTAATCATTTTCGGAAGAGCTCACCTCACTGGCGCGCTCCCAGAGCTCATCGTCTTTTGCCACACAACGTCAGACTGACGCGGCGCACGCAACACAACAGATTTCGCAAGCTGTCCACACACTTCCCAACAACGCACCGAATGGCTTCCTAGATTGAAGCGCAGACTGCTGCGTGTAATCTCGGAGGCCATGGTTCTGGTTCACTCTAGCTTTTTTCTTTTCTTTTTTTTTCAGATTTTTGCATCCGAAAGTGGGGGATGCGGGCTATACACGGCGGCGGCTTATACATGAGTACATAAGGTATTATCGCCAGTGCAGATTCACGAGAAACGCTTTCATCGACCAATTAATGCGAGCTCCGGTATAATCGATTAGCGATTACAGCTTCCGCACTTCGGAAATCGGTATGTATCTCCCCTTTTGTGCCGGAACGGGAAAGCTGACTTGGAGAGCGCGAAGTGACGGCTCGCAGAACTTGCACGGGGAAGAAAGGCCCGCACTCGAAGTAGGAATAGTAGCCGAAGGTAAAAATGATAAATAAGGCATTTTATTCGGCAGTGGCACGAAACCTTAGCGCTTTCTATAGGGGCCGTAGACCGAACAAACTTGCGCTGCCTGCAAGGAAAGGAGCGTGAGACCCTTTCTCCGAGAACGTCTACACAATCGGCGCACGTCCCTTAAAATTCAGCAGCTGGGGTGACTTTTTTCTCTCATCACTTTCCGTTCGACGGTGCGCGGGGGGCAACAAGAGATAGGTCGCCCCAGCCTTCAAAGGGAGCAAGGCTATTCAAGCGCTCACCTCTCCTTTCCTTATACCAGTGTCGTAGCATGGAGCCATAACGGGTCGCTTCTTGCAGGATCGCCCTTAGCTTAGGAGGGCCGACTGGCTTAAATAAAAAGAGAGAAAGAAAATCAGACAGCAGGGGCGGCGCCGGTACAAGAGGAGCGCATGGTCTCTGCAACAACTTCTTTTTTGGAAAGAAGTGTCGGGCGTGTGCTGGTAAGAATCGAAGGTAGCGATGGGATATTGTTTTAGGCAAAGAGACGTTTTCTGAAGCCTGTTATAAGAACGTTTTTTTTGCTTGCTCGCGAAGCACTCTTGCTGTTGCTATCGCGATTGTCGTGCCCCGGAAGTGGCAGGGAAATCAAAACAGAACGAAGAAACGCTATAGGCAGTTGAGAATGCGTTCGAGGAAAAAAAGCCGAATGCCACAAGTAATGCTTTACAGAGATCGCTGAAAAGGATCTACGTCGAAGCATAAAGAAGATGAACTGGAGTTGCGACAGAAGGGTGTCAAAGGGCAAGAGGTGGAATCCCTTTGGTCGAAACGAGATCGCGCGAAGCAATAGAAAGAAAGGAACGGTCGTAAAGTGACATTCTGCGCATCATCCTCAGTAAGGCGTTAAATTTAGAACGCCTATAGCGATAAGGGCCATCTTTCAACATTTAAATGATATGCATAGACAGGAATAGCAGCAGAAAAAATGTCTATTTCGGTGCAACATACAGTGCAATATGGAACTTGATCGCTACATGTTTTTTTTTCCTCTGCACTCTTTCTGATAGCATCGAATGAGCGAGTCGTATTACACGTGATTACAGTAAGAAAAATACGAGCTGTGAAGATGGGTTATCACGGAAGCATTGGAAGCTGCACCGTAAAGATGCCAACCTTCTGGTTAATTCAAATGGTTGTGTAACCGTCCGAAAATACGTATATCTTGGCTTCGATTCTGTGACAAACACGAATGTTTGATCGATACGAAGCCTTTTTTCTGAAAAATCCACAGATTCCTAGTGAATTCGGGCTGTTCGGGGACGTACGTGAACTATAACTTCGCATTTCGCCCAAACTTCTCGAACTTTTACTGTGCGCACTCTGCGTGCACGTGTTGTATGCCCCACACTTGACTGTCGGTATATTCTCGGAAATGGCATGAGCATTGTTCCACTACCCGCCAGACTTTTCCACCATTAGTAAGGTGAAATGAGACGAGATGAAATGTAATTGAAAGGAATGGATTAGGTCACTTACAATTTGTTAGATAATGCCGGCTAAACGGCTGGCGATGAGTTCAAACAGCAAAAAGATACGGGGTAAAAACAGACATGAACGGCCTCAATAGCTGCCAATGTGTTGCAATAAAATGCTAAAATATGTTACCTTTTTTAAGAACTTTAAAGAGCCGTTGAAAAATACACTGGAAGTGATACGCCTTCAAGAATGTCGTTCGTTTCATGTTTTCTGCATTATCAAGGTAAAGTGCGTCGAATCCAAAATGTAGGCGCTCACAAATAATAAAAAAAGAATAGACACCCGAGTCGTCACAACTGGTAGACAATATCCCAAGACGGGGCAAAGGCTGACTACAAGGTAAAAAAGGGGGCGCGCAGTTATAAGGGCATCAACTCGAGCGGAGGAACCATCAGGCATCCAACGAGGTCAATTTAATTTCCGGCTGGCACGTGCAATAGGCCAATGGCATAGCTGGCTGCGCCCGTAGAGTGCGCGTAGGCATCCTGTCGCGCTGGAGCTACACGTGCTCTGCGGTTGCCGAAGGCCTCAGTAGCGGCCTCAATATCCAATGCACGTAGTGCTCTCTACGAAGAAAATACTTTCCAAAAAAAAAATCTAAGCAATCCGAACTACGCAGCCTCGTGATCCCCTTCTGCATGCATGGCCGCACGAGCGACTGATTCGTTCTTTCCGTGTTCAACGGGGTTGTCTTTTTCTCCGGTATGTTCAGCCAGACGTGGATAGAGAAGGGCTGCTGAGGCGCAATTTGCCATTCTGTAGCTCGGAACTTCTGCGATCAAGCGTAGAAGCACAGACAGTGCGCAGCATTCTGTTCGCGAGTTAGCGACGTGCGGAAAGCAGCGGGAGAACTCAGAGGAAGAAGCGTGCAATGCGAAAACCGTGTCGCCAATTGCTGATATGCCAAACTGGAAAGATGCGTATAGAAGTACTGCCAGTGAAGATTTTCTATAGGATTCCGTGTGGACGAAGATGATACTAGGCCGTGGCGAGCTCGTGAGGCAGCGCTGCTCGTTGTTGAGTTAAAGTTCGATCACTTGAAGGAGATATGCTTTGTTTCACAGAAGAAAATAAGCTATTCTGACAGCATTTCGCCCCCAGCTCCTGCTTAAATCTACATCGGCGACTTCATCAACGCTGGCACGCTCTCACATCCGTGAATGCGACTGAAAGAAACGTGCATTGTTTAATGCTGCTTGGAAGCTGCTTTGCGGTCCGCCACAAATGCTGCGGAATATTGAGGGAGAGAACGTGTTACATTCTTTCTTGAACGCTGGAAACAGCATTGGTCATAAAAGAAAGTAGTTTTTTGCCGTTTACGTTTAATAATACGCTGTAAAAAAACCGGCAGATCCCACGCACTGTGGGAATCGATGTAATGCGAAGCAGCCAAATCATGCTTTACAAAATTTGCATGTCATGCTTTACATGTTAGGACCTGTCATTTATGTTCGTCATACAGTCACGTCGCGCAATACCAAATTTGGTGTCTATCAAGCTAACGAAACGGCCGCGAGCGCTCCATGAGCGTGGCATGCAAGTCATGTCGCACATGATAAGTCATGATTTTCATATTACCACTGGTCATTTTTGTTCGTCACACAGTCACGTCACTCAATACCAAATTTGGTGTATATCAGGCTAACGAAACGGCCGCGAGCGCTCCATGAGCGTGGCATGCAAGTCATGTCGCACATGATAAGTCATGATTTTCATATTACCACTGGTCATTTTTGTTCGTCATACAATCACGTCACTCAATACCAAATTTGGTGCATGTCAAGCTAACGAAACGGCCGTGAGCGCGCCGTGAGCGTGGCATGCAAGTCATGTCGCACATGACAAGTCATGATTTTCATATTATCACTGGTCATTTTTGTTCGTCATACAGTCACGTCACTCAATACCAAATTTGGTGTATATCAAGCTAACCAAACGGCCGGGAGCGCGCCATGAGCGTGGCAGGTAAATCATGCTTTTCATGACAAGCTAGTCATGATTTTCATGATATGACCAGCCATTTATGTTCGCGATACGGTCATGTTATGCCATACCAAATTTGGTATAAATCCCATTAACGATACGGCCAGGAGAGCACAAAGTCGTAGGCGGCTAGATAGCTAGATAGATAGATAGCTAGATAGATAGATACGCTCAAAGTCGCCGAAGTTCGCTAAGAAACGCTTCGCATTTAAAACACGTGAAACGCTCAATAGCATTCTTTATGTGGCCTCATTCAAGAAATTAAAATGGGCTCTTACGCATGCTGTCCAGTGGTCCTATTGAAAAAAATCACTCGTTCATTTTATGCCACTAAAGAGAGCAGAGCCAAATAGGAACAAATATTACGTACGAAAATTCTGGTCAATAAAGACCTTAAACAAACAGCTAATATTGATCGCGCTTGTCTACGCCTTAACTGATGCTAGAAGTCAAAGTCTCACGGATGACCTGATAACGACTTTGTCCGGCCTGTTGGGCGCCCGAAGATTATGCAGAATAGCGTACGTCTTCGTATGTTACAAAGACGAAAGCCCTAGATTGCACATGAGAATAAATCTGGTGCCCTCTTCCATGAACACGAGCCACTACCATAGCCCGGAAGGGAGGGTTCGAATTCTTCTCCCAAAAGTACTTTCAATTTTGCATGTGTATATAAACACGCACACATAAACGCACGCGTGGCCACACGTACCCTCAGTCCCTCCGAAAAAAATTCTGGCTACGCTCTGACACTAACGGTACCAAAATTTAATACAGGTGCGCCGATCCCGAAGGTAGTGAAACACCGGATTGACGTGCAAAAGCCTTCAAGCGTGGCGTGGGGGGGGAGCGGGGATTATATGTACTGCTAATAATGGTACTGCTGTAAAATGATTCGAAGTGATATTTAGCACATAAGGTGATCCAAATGTGAATTAAGATTAACTAAAGGGAATCAAAGGAAAAGTAAGGTGAAATGAGGGTTAATCATCTATGATGTAAAGTTAATAAAGATGAATCAAATGTCAATTCAGTTGAACTAAACTGTTAAAGGTATCAACGCGAATCAAGTGTAAATTAACAGTAAATCAAATGTTAAAGAGAATTAGTGTGAATGAAATGTCAATGGGCATTAAAGAAGAATCGAATGTCATTTAACACCTCAGCGACGAATATTGTTCTCTTCTAAATATTTTGTAAGCGTTTATGTGCACAGCCGTTTTTGTTTTGGTTATTTTGTTCCTATGCGACGCAAGAGAGTGCTTACAAGGTATTTGTAGAAACTATGCACACACAAGAAAATAGTAGATATACGGGGATGAAGTCGTAGCACAGAAATTATTTGCTGCCTCTCCCCTAAACACACGCGGCAGTGGCGCCATCTCACTGTCCTCCATTGGATCACAGGGGCACGAGTATTGCCTGCACCGGGTGGCCGTTTGATTTCCATATTTAACTGGTTCCTGTGCGCCTTAGTGTGCATTCTTGTCCTCCTATTTCTTTCCCATCTGCCACCCTTCAATTTTTCCATCTTTATTTCATTATTTTTCTTCCTTCATTTATTTTTCATTTTCCCTACCTCCGTCTCTCCCTTTTCACTACCCTTTCTTTCTCAGTGAATGGTAACAATAGGTTTGATCCCAGTGTCGACACAGGGCATTTCCAGCTCGCCAGCCTTTTAAGTGCAGGGCACTTTAGGGGCCCGGTATGTCGCATTCTGTCTTATGCTGTCATCGTATGATGTCGTAGCTTGGCGTAACGCAGGCAAAACCCCAAATAGCATAGCCAACTGTCGCAAATTGAGCGCCCGCTCGCGCCAGTTGGTCTTCGAGTGCCTTGATGATAATAAGTGCGGAGCACTTTAGGGGCCCGGGCTGTCGTATGTTGTCGTCACTTGGCGTGACGCAGGTAAAACCACGTATGAAATACGTTGTTTTGCCTTCAGGCTTGGCACCACTAGTGCGAAGCTGCCTTAATTTTTTGAACCGTCCATTACTGCTTGTGTCCGGTGAACGAGAACAACCGTAACTAAAGTACGCACACCAATTCATTGCAAATTTCTCTCCCGACAGCGTATTCTTACTCTCACTATAACTTGAAACGATATAAAAATGGGCCTGCTGGTAGTGATACACGGCGAACCTCGTAGCGCACTAAAAAGCAGACGCATTAAGAATGTGAACGGAACACTACAGCGCAAAAAAATACACGACGGACGAAAGGAACACGAACGGCGACAAGTGTTCCTTTCATCCGTCGTGTATTTTTTTGCGCTGTAGTGTTCCGCAAATATGTACCAACAAGCCCAGCTCGCCACTTTAATCAAGAACGTGAAGACAGGACGAAGGGCGTCGTTCTGTCTCCAAATTCTTAACCCGTGTCATTCTTCGTACGCTAAAAGTTTCGCCTAGTCTCACTATAGCTTTTTTGCCATGAACGCATCGCCACGCGTATTCGTCGACACGGACAGTATCGGGTTGCTTCGAGAGGCTCTTGCGCGTTGTAAGCTTGAATAAGCGGTTAATATTTCACATTATTTACGAACGGCATTGCTTATTTACAATGCTTCATGGACGTCGCTGTAATGTCAAACTCTCGTGATGTCTGGCCGTAGAACGCTCATTCACGTCTCAAATCCGTGCGGAAAACGCAGTCTCCGCAAAACTTCGTTACGTCGAATGTTTTGAAGAAGAGGACAGATAGAAAAAAAGACAGTCAGAGAATTAAACTTGCTAGCAGAGAACGCGTTAGGCGCGCACCCTAACGAAAGCATCTATATATTGTTGCGGGTCTGAAAAGTGCGAGGATTAATAATGTGGTTGCCTGATGAGTCGTTGGTTGGAGGCTTATACATTTTGAATGGCTCATCGCCGACCCCCGCACGCTTCCCAAGCATTCCACAATTTAGGCTCGCAGCATCGCTTCGTTATTCATTAGCTCGAATCCTCGGTGAAAAGCGGGAGGTATCCGTGGGAGGAGATGTACAGCATGCATACGTTAGAGTACGGAACTCCAAACGTACAGCGACGTTCTAAGCTCTCGAAACTTGCACTCTTCTTGGTTTAAGGTTCGCTTAACAGTTCGTCATCCTGTACTGATTACATGCGTTTGTGCATTTAAGAATTGTTTCCGAGTTTTAATAAGACGGGTGCGTGTAGTGTATTCAAAGGACATGCATTTGCTGATGGCGAAAAGAGCTGTGATACTCGTTCATGACGTTAATGATGATGATGACGATGATGATGATGATGATGATAATCAATAAGGTCATGCCAAACTTGCATAACTTATTTTGAATTGACAAGAGCAAACTAAAAACTTCCAGCTTGCGTTAAACGTTTATAGACCACGAGTAACCAGCAATGGCTGAATATTTCCACTGCTTCGGCAATCAGCCTTAAATTTCCATTTCCGACCTGTTCTAAAACGCGCTAACCGCATTCACGGTGTAATTCGACCGAGTACAGTCAGAAATCGTTGGAAAATTCACTGTTTTCTCCGACGTAGTGGTCTCTAAACTTCTGACGCCGACTGTACCTCTGAACCGGAATAAGGCGAATTCGTTCCGTGCAAATGTATGTAATATAAGCTCCGTAGTTTCAGTTCTAGATTAGCGTCGCATCGTTCTCTCAAAGCTTAAACGAGACAAGCAGTTGATTCAGATATTCATTCATATGTGACGTTACACTAAGTGCTCTTTTCAAGCATTTCTGAGAAGGGCCTTATGTGAGCACTCTAAATAAAATTATGAGCTCTTCCTAATACGAACTGTAAAGAAGTGACGCACCAGTTCAGCAAGCAATACTTTATTCGGAGCAAACAGGGGACCTTCTGCAGTAAAAAGACTATTTGGTAGTCAGAACGGAGCTCTTAATTGTTGAACATGGCGGCATTCAATTGAAATTTGATGCAGCACTATCTTGAAAACAAACTTTTAATCCCATTTCTACAATATACAATTGAGAATCAAACTGATAACAAAGCAAATGGTTGGACCCACAGGAGGAGCTCTCCATGACGAGGGGTGCAGCATACTATCGAGATAACAAGAAGTGATGTCTTTTAGATGTGTTCGTGTAGATACAATTAGTGCTTATTTATTACTCTCTATTACTTATTCTGCATATCTTTCCGTGCGATTTCCGTATTTTCCATTGAGTTCTTCGTATGTGTGTTCTGGGTTAGGAATTGGGGTAGTGCTCCCACAGTTTGTGTCGATACCCATTAACTAGTACGGGAAATTCATGAGAGTTTTAATATTTCGAATATGTTCTTCTTGCAGTGTTACCCTTTATATTGTATATGGCAGTAAAAGAGTAGGCGGCGCTTCTACGATACGATGCGTTAACATTTTGTTTCCCCCCCTTTTTATTTTTTTGACAGCTAAGATGTCTCTCGATGAGAGTAGCTGCTCATAACTCTTTCTTGGATACTTATCGTACTGTCATTCGAAATATTTATGCTCACGTTAGGCGCTAATGGCGATGGCGCGAACATGCACCATGATTTAACACCTCTAAAACGAGGAAAAATATGGTACAAGTGGCCTGTCATAACATATCGGAGTATACGGTTTAAAGCAGTGTCCACGCGTTGTCCGTTATTTTGCGTATAGCGAATGCTCTTTAATACTTCCAGGTAGGTTCTTTCTTCTTTCACCCACCTCCACTCCCCCCAAAAAATGAAGACAAAAAATCTAAGCCATTCTTTTTTTTTTTTTTTTTTTTTGCTTGTGAGCGTTTTGTAAGCCTCGTCGGATGATCTCCGCGTCGGCCGAGCGCAGCGGAGTGCAACAAGGCGTAGAGTACGTGCCGGGGCGCAGCATATTCGCGTTTCACACTTCTATAAGAAAAAGAAAAGAGCACATGAAAATATAAAAGAGAAGTTAACGAGTGGTGGTAATGCCCAGGTATCGGCGAGACATCCCCTAATCCTTCACGGGAAACGTCGTTCCGCCCCTGAAGCGATAGTCTACTCGGCCGGTGCACCGCGGGAACAAAGGAACCCGTCTTAACCTTCGACGTCAAGACGGTGCGCCGTGGGAAACGCGGCGCGAGAGCAGCGCGTCTTTCAAGTGGTTTCGGCTGTGATCGATGGATGTGAACTGCGCGCGGCGGCGAACCGAAGACTTTGCTGCTCGGGGCGGCGACCGTGGCTCCAAGCGACGGGTTCGGAGAGGAGGGGGGGGGGGGGGTGTATTGCAAGGTAGGACCTCGCCCTTGTGCCCTTCCTTCGCTTTGACCCCTCGTGCGCTGCTTCCTTTTTTTATCCATTTTACTTATTTTAGGATGGTCAGTATGCCCGCGCTATTTATGAGTGGTCAGCCTCCCTGAAAACCGCACGCACGCCAGGAGATTCGCTGACAAAGTAGCGATGTTTGCGTAGTATACACTGTGGGTGCGTCAGTGCTTATATGAACCTAACTCGCGAACGACGCTGTTGTGTCTGGTGTTATGCCTTACATCATACCGCAATTCAGCCGGAAATCACTGCTCCGTATTTTTTCGGATATGAGGGACGAGGATAGGGAAGGCAGCATATTACTTCGCACGAGGAATCGAATACGGGCGAGTGGAGAACGATACATACTGCTTCACCGGCGTGAAGCGTAGCAGCGTTTGTTTGGGAACGCGCATTGAAATCAGCTACTAAACGCCGCCTCTCCCAAAATAGCTTCGTGGGGCATGTGGTTTACATATTGGGCTCCGGACAAAGACGGAATATAGACTATTTTCCGTAAGACTTCTGGGCGCCGCCATCATGGGCTGTTAAGCCGTTGTTTCCTTGTTTTTGTACATCGCGGCGTGAATTAATAAGGCCATGAAACATCGTGTGCACCAACCCAACCGTTTTCATGCGTATGCGTCTACCGTAACACTATTTATTTAGTTGTTAAAGATAGAAAACACAAAGTTTAACAGCCCAATATGGCGGCCCTCAAACTCATCCGTAAAATAGTCTATAGTTGAAGATATTTTTCAACTTTCGTGCAACGCAGAAAAATACGAAGGGAGGAAGAACGAATATTATGTCCGCTGACTTTCGCTTCATGCTCTGAGCTGTAAGAGAATTGTTTCGCCGGCATTAGGAGCCCTTTTACAGAGCTGGAGCTCGAAATGTTCCTGTTTGAATATGCAGGCGTTATCGGAACCATTTTTCAGAAGGATCATTTTTGCAGCTTCGCTTTACGTGTGAACAAGAAAGGAAAAGAATGAGTGCTTGTTAAATACATGCCACTTCCTCTTTCATCTTGCTTTGTTTATAAAATATGCATGACCCTAGAAAATGAGCATGCTTTACTTCTTCGCTCATGCGTGTTCGCTCAACGAGAATCATTTGTCGCGTTTTCATCACGTGCGTACTAACCGAATCTGTTCCGCCTGATAATATCCGTTATAGAGTTTACGCTCATTACTAGGAAAGCTGTTATTAACGCAGCCGTCTTTCATTAATCAAGTTGTTCCTGGTAGCGCCAAGATTTCATTCTCAGCTGCTCATTAACGAACCGCCCTAGCGACAGTGCTGTCCTAATGCTTTAATTTTTTTTTTTCATTCGCATGGCGTTAGCTGCTGCGCCACGTGAAAAAAAATTAGCAGCATTTCCACACCCTGCAATTAAGGAAGTGGAGCACCTATCCTTTACACAAAATTGATAGTCTTGGAGCTGCTTTGTTTTTATTGTTGCCTATATCACGCCTTATTTTCCCTGTGAGCATCACTGCTAAACGCAGGTGTATGCGGCATCACACCTTTTCTCCTACTACAGAAGCCGCCAGCACGCCCTGTGTGCACCTACGTTACCTCTCGAGGGTCAGTCGGAGGGCGACCACTCGCTTCGTGGTCCGAGCGCCACTCTACCGTGTCTACAATGGATACGGAATCACGATCGGATATTGCAAACGATCGCTGGCGGCATAATGCGCCGATGATCAGATGAGGTAGCCAGGTTCGAGCAGGGACGTGTACGGAACGGAAAGCAGTGACCGAGTCGGTGAACCTGTCTCACTGAGTAAGCTGGTGGAGGAGGAAAGGAAAAAAGGGCTCCACTCCATTTCCTCTCCTTTTTTTTTCTTTTTTTTTTTCTTTGTTACGAAGAGGTGCTATGAGCCAACTTACGCATGGAGCGGATGTACAACGGTATCCACTCGCGCCGCTTTCTGCAGAGATTCGCATACAACTTGAGAAGTCCGCGGCATTTTCTACTCAAAGGCGGATGCCCACAAGTCTGCACCGACGGCCGTGTACTCCAGACTGAAATCACGGGCCGGACCGCCGATGACCACGCCTCACGAGACAATGCCGAGTGCATGAGCGCGACTACTTCTTTAGTCGCGGAGGCGAGCGGTTGCCTCGCTTCGGTCGTCCGGGCGGGGCCTTTCTTAACTTCTTAACTTGTATCCAACTATAGACACTGAGCCGGTAAAGTTAAGTGGTTTTTTTTTTTTTTTTACATTTTAACATTTCGCGTACATTACCATTTAATCATCGCCACAAGGAGAACAATGCTGAAAACACCACAGTGTACCTCGAAAAACCATGCATGGTTAAAAAAGGTGCATTACAGCCTAAACATTTGTATCTACTCTAATATTATCCTACGGTTGTCACGAAGCTGGGCGCACTGGTGATTTCATGTTTTTCTCTCAATCAATCAATCAATCAATCAATCAATCAATCAATCAATCAATCAATCAATCAATACAAGACCAGTTCTTAATCAGGATGCAAACTTCGAGAGTTTTAATACTATGTAACACGGGCAAGCCGATTCTCCTTTCTAACGAATACAACCATTGACGTTTTCTATTCTGCGCTCTTCATTATTCTCATAACTTCAACTTAGACGCAAACAGCGTGCTCTGATAACTTTCGGCGCCCATTCAGGTGAATAGATAGGATACGTTTTCGCATGGAGACAAACGTATTGTGTAATTTCTGCGCTAAGGAAGACTGGGCCCTCAACCTCAAAAAGGCTAGAGGGAAGGAAGGAAACAGGAAGTCAGATGGCTGGGAGGTTAACCAGAAAGGCGTCAGGTTGGGTATTACACGGTCATAATAAAGATGAGGGCGCACGAAACAAACAGCTGCGCTCTGATCTCTCGGCCCACTCAATCGTGGGCGGACGCATTTGCAACGACTCTGACAGAGATGACGCACGTTCGGACGTGGATGGGGAAACACCCACGCCGACGCTCCCTCATCGCGCGCGGTCGCCTTTCCCCCACACCCTCGTGCACTGCCTCGAAAGTCTCGTTCCTGGAGAAAGTCGGTAGTGTGATCAATATGAACGCCTCACTGTGGCGCGCCCTTTGCGTCATTAGCCGGGCACAGTTTGGCCCTCCTTTCACGGCTGGTCAGCAGTGGACGGGAGCGGTGTTGCGCTGACTACACGGTGGAATCTCGTGGCATTTCTTGATACGCCTTAAACTGGCCGACAAAACAAGTTGCTCGTCCGACACGGTACACATGTAACAAGGTCGTGGAGACTGATTTACTTGAGTAGTTCAACCTCGTCATAACGAAGAATCATATAGCGATTTATCGGTTATATCGAACTAAATACAGACTTTATTTTGCCACACTGCATGTCAATGAGATTTATTACTTTCATAACGAAACCAACAACGGGAGTGCAGCCGCAATATCGCCTATAACGAAGAGATACTTCGTTTGCGCCAGGTTCAAAACTTAGAAGGTAGCAGAAAAAGCAATATAATTGTTAAAAGGCCATGCCCAACCACATGTTTTAATAATGTGTTTGTGACAACAAAATTTGGTTAAAACTGCGCTCACATACTTCTTCGAATACATGTAAACGCAGGCCTGCTTCGTTAAACGAATTTTGTTCTGCTGCAATTTCACATTCTCGTGTTTAGGTTTGTTTTGTTGTATAAGCCCCAGGCTTCTACAACATGTCATTGATAGCGGGTTTGAAGCTTCGAATGATTCGCCATTGTAACTATAGAATTTTCACGCGAGTCATATTACCGATTGTTAAATGCGAATCATTTCTTAGCGAACCACCGCATATTGAACATTTCTATCTATCTATCTATCTATCTATCTATCTATCTATCTATCTATCTATCTATCTATCTATCTATATATCTATCTATCTCTATCTATCTATCTATCTATCTATCTATCTATCTATCTATCTAGCCGCCTACTTATGGGTGCTCTCGTAATCGCCTCGTTAACTTGGTGTAGACAAAAATTTGCGTGGGAGGGTAAGAGCGGTCAATGAATATAACTGTCAGGTCATGACATGACTAGCATGAAAAACCTGTCGCCTGCGTCGTCAAATGCTTTCCTCCAGACATGCGGGACACGAACCCGTAACCACACGCAATGATATGCGAGTATGTGCCGCAGGTGATGGACACTTATAGCTACCCAGGTGCGCCGACAACAGCCATTGGTAATATAAATGCGAGAGTGTTAAGAAAAACTGACATCGGCTGCTTTGTCCCGACGAATGCAAGTAATAGAAATAAGGATCGCAGCAGGAATCGAACCCAAGCATTTTGCGTAGCAGTCAGGTATTCTACCACAGAGCCACGACAGGTCTTGAAAATGCTTTGGAGAAAGACCCTATGCAGGCGTAATAACGGTGCAACGTCAATTGAAGTTGCTGTGCTCGCTATCTAGTTATATAACAAAGCAATAAACATTACATATGTACCAGTCGGCTTACACAGGCAGTACGAAGCCAGTCCGTTATTACCGAAAGTGTAGTCAAGATAAACAGGCCTACTTGTTAAGCGGTCTTGTCGCAACCGCGAAAACTGTACTCGTGCTCCAGCTTTGCCTTAATGTAATAAAAAAGTAAGACATTGACATTCCTTTTACCTCTAAAAAACAACCTATTACTGTAAAATCAACAAAAAGGCAATATTAAAACAATAACTTTTTAACCTAAACTCATTTTGTGTTTTTCTGAGGTATTCCCTTGTAGTGGACAAATTTTCTTGTGGATTGAAAACGAGTAATGCGGATGCATGTTCACTTTCGGCAGGTAGGCAATATAAGCCCAAGCGTTGTCATTTTATAAATGTAATAAAACACACGTAAACTAATACATCGTTGTGGTTTCTTACACCGAATATCATCTTGCGGAGAGGGGTATATCGTGAGTATTATGACCCGTATATTTGTTACCGGAGGTGTATTGTAAACCTGGCTCAATGATCAGGGGAAGAATAACGATATCGAATAAATATGTGCAGAATAATAAGCGCGAGCTTGCACCTGTTCATTAAGAACCTCTCACTATTCCCCATAGTAAATTTTGATAATGCATTCGAGCTTTAAGGCTCCTTCTAGAAAGGATTTTACCCATGCAATTTTTCGAGCCGGTTAATGATTGTACAAGCTAGAAGAAATCAAACTGTGGTGTTACGACGTTTCGACGAGGCTAGCTTCCCTGCGAAATTGGACGTTTTATCGACTCGCCTTCGCTAGCTCCCAGAAGCGCCGCGTACTGGTCCCAACCAGCTCTTAACTGCAAAACGCGTGGAGTGCGTCATGCTCAAGTTACGAACACCACCCCCTCCTTTTCTGCTCTTTCTATTTTGATTCGCGGCGCACACATTGCAGTATTCGCATTAGGTGGAGAACCCGAATCACGGGCCGTACTCTGTGGCATTCAGAGCAGTCCCCGTTACGTATGCATGCGTCTATTACGTAGGCTTTCTCTTTGGAAGCTCGTCTCTATCGTGAGAGAGAGCACGCGACCTTTCATACTAAATTTAGACCGCTCTGAATCCACACAGGCGCGTCGTAGTTTGCGGATATGATAATCACTGACCGAACTATGAGCTGAGCTGGTTAGCTTGCAGAGCTCAAACCTGAAGAGGGGCCTTTTAAAGTTAATAACCATGAACTTTTTAGCTCCCCACAAAACATCTCAACTTTCAGATGCCCGTTCCGCGCCTAACTTACGCAGAATATAGTTCAGCCTGTCTGCTACAAATCTGTCCGATTGGTTCGTGTTCCCTACTGATCCTTACGCAAAGCTTGGCCCGAATGTCAAGTTATTTGGCCGGGCTATGGGAACTTAGGCTATACTTTACAAAACGAATCGCAATGGAACCAATGAGAATGGTCAATCGACGTAGAAGAAGCCACTGTTCCTGACGCTTAGCTTCGCGAAATGGTCAGATTGGAAGAAGTCATTGCAACCACTCGCGTCCGGCGCATCGCATGGGTAAATTATGCGGCCTCAATGAGATACAAATGGCATTTTTCACTCCGCCCTAACGACCCACTGCAGGGGAGAGAGAAATCCCCGACGGAGCGAACACATAGCACGGGAACCATGGTGGACTGAGGAGGAGAGTGATTCCCGAGACAAAACGACAGTGACCATCCACGCTGCAGCTAAAAGCCGTGGAACTTTTGTTGTTTTCGTTTTTGTAAAACCGAAGGAGATACTCTAGCGAAAAGCGCAAAGTTGTAAGTATGCGTGCGTGAATGAATGGCCTCTCGTTGCACAGCACAAGAACAAAAGGGACAGAAAGTCGACAGGAGCCATTGGAAACAGAGAGAGAGGCAGAGAAAGAAACGAGGTCAAATATCACGTAATTGCTGACCTCATTTAGTGGACAAAGATTAAGGCCCGTAACAAAGATGAGCTCAAAAAATAAATAACAGACAAACCGGTGTGAAGAGAAATGCGAGGAGGGCGATACAAGCAAAAAATTAACAGAGAACGAGGTCTTTTCAGAGCGGTGTAGAAATGCTTAACTTCTATCAGCAAAAGAGCCCAAAGCAGGTCATCTTGGAGCTAAGGGAGCAAACAGCGTTGCCCGGCCTATGCTGCTGCTGCATAGATGCATTTATACGTGCTCCCAGTAAAGCGAGTGGCAGAGAAGGACAGCGTAGTCCGAGGTAGCAGGCATTGCAAGAATGGGCTCCGTCAGGATGGCAGAGAGGCGTGAGGAGAAGAGAGGAGGCCAAGGAACGTTATGATGCCCTGGTGCTCAAAGTAAATAACCCGGGAATATAATCATTTGGATATGCAAACGAAACCCTGGTTGGTACGCTTAACGTTAATGAAGACGATCTGGCGCGCGGTGGCTAATGGAACCGAGCTTTAAAGTGATTTCAGGCCGGCACACGAGAGAAGGCGTGTGCGAAACAATAGGAGTGCGAGAGAAAAGACTTTTGGCCCCATTATCTGGGGCACGCCATTCGTTTTCATTTGGAGCGCCGAGCTTAGTCGCGCGAGGCAGATTTACAAGAGTTCTACATTGCGCGGTGCTGCAACCCGCCGTTCATATGTCACGGATGCTAGAGAGGGATTGCCTACACTTGCTGCGAAAATTAAAGTTGGCCTGGAAGCCTCGTTGTGTTAAAGCAGTACAAAATGGGGCTCCTTGACAAGGCTTGCGTGTAGATGTCTTGTGGAACCTTTTATTCTGATGTGAACATTACAATCGTTTCTCCCAATAGCCTTCAAAACAAGAAAAGCTCCCCATTGTAACGTCCAAGTTTGAACATAGCTTAACCAGTGAACTGCTTTTCGATTGCACGTTCTCTCGGTGTTCCGCCGGGTTGAATGCATTGTATTCTGCTTTTCGTCTCTGATTAGGGAGCTTGTAGATGAGACGCGCACACTCTGTATTTGCTCTTTATAGTTATCATGTTAACGCTGCGCTTACAGCAAGATCGTGCGCCAGCCGCTTTAACGTTGCCTTCCAAACTTGGCGAACACTTTGACAACAATGTGCAGCCCATACGGGAGAGAGCAAAAGTGATTATGTTTTTGTTAGACCAGGCCAGCCTAATGTTCCCCGCCGACATGTCACTTGCTACCAGCTACTCGAATCTCGAGAGCACCGACCCCGTGAAATGCTTCTAAGTCATATTGATGTACTTATCGTCGAATTAACTTAAAGCGACTACCAGTATACCTTCCTTGTGCATAAACATAAGCGACAAGGTATATCGTTACTTACATATTTAACCGATTTGAAGAGAATAAATTGCAGTGTACATTTTTCCAAAATTCGTGCAAATTGCATGCAGTATTTTCTTCTTTATGTGGATTTTCGTTCAAGTGATTACGAACTACATTGACTCTAATGCAACTACACCTTTAGAATGAGCAGACATGATTAGAAAGCTAAAAGTAAATGTTTTCTAACGACTGTTCTGACAAATTCAAAACAACTAAATGAAGGGAACAAGAAAGTGTATACGACAAAGAGAGCGATTGGAAGAAAGAGCTGCTGTACCTATATAGTATTAGGAAGGTCATAACAACCAGAAATGCTAACGATAATCTCTTATTCTCTAAGCACGTGGTTAGAGCGGCCCCCCTTAGCGCCTCAATTTCGCGCCATTTTCCTAATGCTCTCTCCATTCGAGACATCAGTGGTAAACAAAGACCGCGTATCAAATGCGTGCCCCATCAGTATCTCACAAGTTTTGTTCTATGTAAAAAAAGCTTGGGCGAAGCGATTATCATTTGGACTTCAGTATGCTCAGCGGAAGAAAATTAAGTCTTAATACCGTAAATGGAAAGTAATGTCGTGCAATAAAAAAAATAAATACAATAAAACATCCCTGCTATTTTTCTCGGCTTTGTTTACTTAGCTCTTTCTTCTAAAAGATTTCCCTTATTTGTTTCTAAGTGTAATATGCTGAGACCCAGCTGCTTAAATTGCACCTCGAAACGGGCTTTCTCAAAAACTTTTTACGCAATTTCGTCTTTTACACGTTAATGTGCACTAAATTACTTAAACTAATAATTCTCAGGGCTTTGTGTTCCCGATACAATTATGATAGACACCGTAGTGGAGGGCTCAGAAAATTTCAACGATATGTAGTTCTTAACGCTCACAAAATCGAAGCACACGGGTATCTAGCAGTATGCTTCCATCGAAGTGGGGCCGCTGTGACTTGGATTCGATCCCACGGTCTTCGGCTCATCAGTCGAGCACCATAACCACTGATTCACCGCGGCAGGTTAAATTTCTTGAAGTAACACCCTCAAAGCTTCACAATGTCGTGTGTGGGAGGCACTGGACGCATAAGGTATTTAGCAGCCTATATTTGAGTGTATGCTAGGAGAAGCTTTATTGAAGCGCTTAAAAACATGTCACGCAAGCAACGATGACGCTTAAAATTTCCCGCTTCATGGTGGTCTAACGGTTATTGCGCTCGACTGCTGACCTTAAGGCCACGGAATCGAATCCTGGCAGTGGCAGCCGCATTTTCTATGGTGACAAAAACACTGTCCCGTGTACTTAGATTTAGGAACGCACTAAAAAGAAAGCCAGGCGGTAAAAATTTCCGGATCCCTTCATTATGGCGTCCCTCATAATGAGATCGTGGTTCGGGGAAGTTAAAACAGAGCAAATATAATAATATTACGCTTATTGTTTTTTTATTTCATCAAAAAAGCTGCGTAACCTCGCTAATTTTTGCTTGTACATTTGAATATCCAAACGCGAAGGCACTGAAATAAGTACACCACTAAAAAAACGAAGCACGCTGGGACAACCATGACGGTATCATGAGGCGATACGAGAACGGATCCATGAGGACGCCGCAATAGCAACGACAGCATGACAATGACTGAATGTCGACGTACTGACGAGCACGACACGATGATAGCAAGATGATGATGACGGCAGGATGATAAAAATTTGAACAGAGCGATAGAGACGTCACCCATTACAGATGGCTAACGAGCAAAGCTTAAACGTATGGTCCAGCTGTTTGTGATGAGTGGTTATCTGTCGATGTGTGTTTCGTTGAAGGTTTTGATTTTTTTTTCAGCACATTTAAGAGATGTGTGTGTCAATCTTTGCATTATGCGAAGTTAGCTTACAGGATATTAAGAACACCTAAAATATTTTATGGGTACGATTCACGCGGCGGTGGGTATCATCCCTAGCTATTATACGCATACAAAACCTGAAGAGAAACTAGGGAAAGCGCGGAGGCATTTCGAGGTAGCTTATGCTATAGCATTGCTTCTTTATTGCATTGTCTGGGCACTCACGAACTCACAGTCCGCCAGATTTCACCACCTCCTAGCCATTTACAACTTCGCTGTCAGAAGTGGATTGATCACGACGTTAACATACATAACGAATGCTTACAATTATGTGAAGGCGATGTGGCCAGGACCAAGGGAATGACGCAACCAACTTGTTTGCGTTGAAGCTTACGTTTGCACTTATGCACATCACTTGGCGCCACACCCACTCCCAGCATAAAACATAAAAAAAAGGTATGCGCAGCTCGCATACACTTCACGGAATGCTAACCATTTGTGCAAGACAGATACCAGGAACCAGCACTCAAAAGGGAACGCGGAAAGAGGATGAAAAAAGGCAACCAAACTTTTGTTCGCTTAAAGGTGTTATTAGTTCACAATAGTTCGCAAGTGTTAGCCAGCCATGAAGTTGATCATTACGCTAGTGATTCCAGCAAACAAATGGAAACACTTCTCACGAGTAAAAATAGTAACTGGAAATTCGTTCTGTCGTACACTATTTTGCGCTGTTGAATGTTTTTTGCCGAGTATTAAACTATCCTTTGAGTAAGTGACGTTACGTTGTTTTACATTACTGCGCTAAACCATCTGCTGGATTCCAGCGGCCATTCTTTTTTTTTCAGTTGCGCGCAGTACCGCCGAACAATTTTGCCATCATTCATGTGCACAGGCGGCGAGGCAGTCTCGCACGCGTGCATGCACAGCCGGCTCGTATATCGGGCCGCGAAGCCGAGCGCTCCTGCTACAACCAGGCCTCCATCCTCTTTCCAGACACCGAATTCAGGGCCGATGTGGCACGTGTTCTTTCCGAACGAATCCGACTGCCTGCGCGTAAAGTTCCACCCAAAGCACTAGAGAGCAAAGCACGCGGGAACGGCGGCGTGTCGATTTGCGGCGTGCCTTCCTCAATTAGCGCGAGTTTTCGCAGGGCAGGCAAGACGAGGCACGTACCGGTTCAATTTGCCATAGAATGACGTTCCACTAGCACGAGAACGAGATTGACGTTGCTCATGATATCGTGCAGATCTGTTCAGCTCCCTTTGCTCAGCGGCGTGAGGTGAATTTCGTGGGTTCCACACGTATTAAGGCGAAAGCCTTTAATGTCTCATGCTTACGTCCGTCCGGTGTCCATCCGTCCGGTGTCCGTCCGGCGTCCGTCCGTCCGTCCACACCCCCCACTGCGCATGCGCCAACCGATTAAAAAAAACAAAAATGAGAAACCTCCTCTCCACCTCTCTCTCCTCTAGGCATCCCTCCCCGCGGAGGACACACCCTCACTGCGCATGCGCGTCCCCTCCCTCTCTCTCCCCTCCCCCTTTCTCCCCTCCTACGCTCCCCCCTCGGCATCCCTGCCCGCGGCGTCCACACCCCCCACTGCGCATGCGCGTCTTCCCCTTCTCCTACGCTCCCCCCTCTCTCGCCTCGCGACGCCAACGCAGGCAGCGTCTGCTAGCGAGTTTCTTGGTTGAAAAAACCGACTGCTCGCGCTGCACAACCGTTCACTGGCCACCCCGTATATATGGCAATGGATCTTGACCTGCAAGGTGGTGCCGGTGGGAGATTTCTCCTGTGCGTTGTCAAACGATAAAAAATTCGCAGCGTGCGCGTTAACTAAAAGCGGACTGCGGGTCTCTGTGTCCAGTCCGAGTCTTAATAATAATAATATCTGGGGTTTAACGTCCCAAAACCACGATATGATTATGAGAGACGCCGTAGTGGAGGGCTCCGGAAATTTTGACTACCTGGGGTTCTTTAACGTGCACCTAAATCTAAGTACACGGTCCAGTCCGAGTCTTCTGTCTCTCATTGCCCATTAGCAGCGATTCGGATGTTCCAGTAAGAAACGCCGGTCCATCACTGCGTGCTTTGCGCCCCCCCAGGTTTCTCTCCTGTGCAACGCTGCGATGAGCGCCAGCGTCAACGCCGCCGCCAGTGTAAGCGTTAGCGCCCGCTGCTTCGCATCTACACATGGTTCCCTTTAGCGGAAGATGGTGTAATCTTTAAGGCGAAAGCCTTTAATGTCTCATGCTCACGTCCGTCCGGTGTCCGTCCGACCTCCGTCCGGCGTCCGTCCGTCCGTCTGTCCGTCCGTCTGTCTGTCTATTCGTCCGTCCGTCCATCCATCCGTCTGTCCGTCCGTCCGTCCGTCCGTCCGTCCGTCCGTCCGTCCGTCCGTTCGTCCGTCCATCCGAGCTCTGGCACGGAGCCAGGTGGCCGCCGGGATGCGCAAACGGACGCCGGGTCGCGTCGGACTCTACAGCGCTCGCTCTTTGCTTGCGTAGCGTCGCTGTGCCCAGCGTTTGCAATCATTCTGACCGAAGCCGTCTCAATGGACCCAGGCATTCACGGAATACACTTTCCAATTTACAAAGGGTCCGTCAATTTAAGAGCTGGAACGCGGATGGCGTTTGCACGATGCGCAAAGCGCGAGAAAATACTAACGCATGCGAACGGAGGAAGATGAGTCTCGCGTCTCGCTGCGATTCGCGGTAAAAAATTAAAGAAGAAAACACGCACCCATTCGGTTTGTGTGTTATCCCACTGAGAGTGTAAAAGCAACTTGTTTAAGTGAATTCTCTTCGCGTTGAAAGCGCAGCACGTAGAAGGGCGCCGGCCCGGCCTGCCGAAGGGGAGATGAGAAGGGGAGATAAAGCGCGCGCCCGCGCCCGCGCTCGTAAAATCCAACGTCGCCCCCCCCCCCCCCCCCCCCGCCCGCTGTCGGCCGCCGAGAAGGGGAGATAACGCGCGCCCCCCGCTCGTAAAATCGAAGGTCGCTCAGGGACCACCCCCCCCCTCGCGTCTTTTCACGCTCACGAACGACGGGCGGGCCCGGTTATATATATACATATACATACGGCAAATGACGCCGACGCCGACGCGGACGCCGACGCCGACGAAAACCAGCCGCGAGTGTCCATATAATTGCTATCGCAATAAAATAACATGGCATAATCAGTGGAATGGCCACACGCTTTCGCCAAACACACTTTGGAATGCACAAAGTGTCCTTCAATTTTTTAGGAAAACATAGATCATCCAGCTACATTGATGAATTTGTAACATTTGGGCGATTTATTAATTATTACTTTATTGATTGTGTTCGCGCCTACGCACTATTATTGTCTACAGAAAACCTGCTCAGCATAAAATACCATATTTGAGCTCCCTGACTACACGGATGATAATTTCGCCCTTATTCAGCTGCCTCAACCATCCCTGGGATATATTATTGCGATAGCAATTACATGCACACTTTCGGCGGGTTTTCGGCATCGACAAAAGGAAATTGACGTAAATGCGTCAAGTTATTGTCCGAGTCTGTCACAAACGGTTGAAACATAATACGGTGGGGTCCTTCAAAGGAACTTTGTTGAGGACGACGTCAGCAGATAATTTGCAGCCTCCAAGCTAAACCAGCTTTGTCCAATATTATTTGACTGCATTTATTTAGATGGTAATGCAATTTATTTACGTGGTATTTTCAGCTTCATCCACTTGATGACAATCACTTGTTCGTTTTATTGCGATAGGAATTATATGGACGCTCTCGATGGATTTTTACCGTCGCCGTCATGTTCTGTATAAAGTCCAAATCGAGAACATCCCGTCGCGCGTCGCATGTTTTACCCGCGGGTAAAAGCACGTGAGTGGGGGGCGACGAGCGTGGTTGAAGCGGATCAAACGAGACGGCCCATCTCCTTCGCTGGGAGGGCGCATGCGATAACATCATCCCGCTGGTGAGGCCTGCCATCAAATGCTGCTCAAGCAGAGAGGAAACGCCCCGCCCGTCTTGAATGAACATGAAAAGAAAGCGGGCGGGGGGGGGGGGGGGGGGGGGGGTCACAGCAGCAACTCTGAACTTTGATTATGAGGGCGCGATCGCGATCCCTGACGCGCATGCTATCTCGGCTGGCACCAGCGCACTGCTCGTATACCTTGTACGTGCTGCGCTCTCAACGCGGAGAGACTATATGATATCTCCTTCCCTCTCTGGAGCATTCGTGTTCTCTTACACCAGCGTTTTGTAGAGTAATTACGCAAGACTGGATCTAAAAAGGTTAGCTAGCAGCCTTATTTCATATAACATTACAATTTGTTACTATCGCATTCAATGGTTCACCCTTGCGGTGTTTTAACAAGACATAAATTCAGGGAAAAGTGGTGGCTACCGGGACGAATACGAGTAGTATTGTCGGAGCGTTGGCTCCCATAGACATTCCCGGTTCAACGATTGCTCATCATGAATTATTTTTAGACTCACGTGGTCAGTTCAAAGCAAGGAAGGAAAGAAGAGGAGGGAAAGGAAAGGCAAGGGATGTTAACTAGTCTAGTAGGACCGGTATGCTACCCTACATTGGGGAAAGGGGTGGGGGGAGATTTAAAGATGGACAAATAGAGAGAGAGATAGAGGAGAGAGCACGCACACACAAAGTCTCACTTCACATTCATCTCAGCCATAAGTATATAATCGTCGGTGCAAGTCCGTTGCCTTTAAGAAGTTTAGCACTGCCTTCGTCGCCTTCACCCGCGATAACCTCTCTGTCGACTTTCCAGAATGGTTTCTACCTCATCGGTCTCTGGTCTATGCGAGCTAGAGCGGCTGCTAGTGATGTTCTCTGCGCATTATAGCGAGGACAGTCACAGAAGATGTGTTGTAATGTTTTCAAGCTACCACAGTTGTCGCAAAAAGGGTTGTCAGGCATTTCGATTCTATAGGAGAATGACTTCGTGAAAGCCACTCTCAGCCACAAACGGCAAAGCAGAGTGGCGTCATTTCGTCGTAGTCCAGTAGGTGTCTGAAGACGTAAAGTGTTCGGGCAATGGTGGCGTTGGTTGCGCAGTCTACTTGTTGTGTTCGAAGTGGAGAAAGTGACTTCTTGTGCGACCACTCGAAGTCGGTTAGCAGCATCGGTCCTCGATAGGGGAATTGTCTTGACCATGTCCCCTTGAAGAGCTGATCGAGCAGCGTTGTCGGCACGTTCATTGCCTATCACGCCGCAGTGACTTGGCAGCCACTGAAATGTCACGTGGTGACCTTTCTCAAATGCAGTATGGAGGAGATGCCTAACCTTGAAGACCAACTGCTCGCGTGGTCCGTGCCGCAGGGCTGACAGCAAAGATTGCGGTGCTGCCTTCGAATCCCTGGAACACTGACCATCGTTGAGGCTGTTCGCTGTTGACTACCTGAAGTGCAGCGCGGAGAGCAGCAAGTTCTGCAGCTCAAAAAAAAAAGCAAGAAAGCGGTAGAGCAAATCAGCGTGAAAACAAGAAGTCTGCTTTCACGCAGCTTCAATAAATGGTTATTCTGCCAAACGACGATGCACTGATTAACACAAAGAAAACAACATTCGGTGTAGTCAAACATGGCTGCTACAGTTAGAAACCCTATTCACAAACCTTTTTGTTCTTATCTGGTCTTTCATTAGCCGGCAGCCTTCAACTATGGTACGTCAAGACCGTCTCAAGCTCTGCCTGCGAACAATTTCATGTCAGGAATTATTTGTCAATTCCGGCTATCATTTTGCGTGTGTCACTGGTCAATCCAGCTACGAATAAGCTGACCAGAGCTTAGCTGCGGGAGTTTCCAGCACATGTTATTTTAGAGGATTAAAATAATGTGTACACAACGAATACTTGCCTGTAGAAATGAACTGATGCTCGCAAAGAATATCATGCACGCAACAATGATTGTGAGACGAGAGCTTTCTATAACCGCAACTAACGACACATATATCATCAGAAAAAAAAAATCTAGCGCTGCTATCACCGCGACCCTACTTCGGCAAGCAGGAGGGTTCTTAGCCTCTCCGTCATCATTTACGACACTTAAAGCGAAGTCGCCAAACAAAGCAAACGAAGATTGTGGCGAAAGCAAATAAACTCGCGCTATTCCCTCACTGCTGCGGCATACTCGTACGGGCATACAGGTGCGTTCCGAATGTGTGCTGAGGCGAGCAGCTTACTTCGTAGGACCTTGCTCAACAGCTTATGGGAGCGGCCAGCGACACATTATGGGCCGGATCAAACTGCTGCACCATTACAGGCCCCAAGGGAGGATAAAAAAGAAAAAGCAAAGGAAAAAAGGGTGCGTATGGTCGGCTAATATCGGAACGCCCATTCCCGAGACGAGAAGCTAACGAGTAGGTAAGTCTAACAGGCGCAGTTCCCGATCAGGCAAAACAACGTCATGACACGACATATTGACCGTACGAAGACGCTGCGAAGTGGACACTCGGCGAAAGGGAGAGAAATACAAGAAAAAGAAGGGCCGACACAGCGGAATGCTAATAGCAGAGACGTTTACGACGACGAAGTCGCTGGCCCAGCTCCCTATTGTCTTGGCCTCCGCCCGGTTCCTTCCTCCTCGCTTCTGTCCTCGTCTGTCTTCCGAGTGGAGCTCATAATCCATAACGCCGAGAGAGCTGGAGCCATTTGTCTCCCGCCTGGCGTCTGTGTAGACACACGTGTTGTGTGCACGCCGCGAGAGGGACCTGAGGAGCTGCAGCTGCTGATCGATGGAACAGCACGGACCTGCCTGCTGCTCTCACTCGCACATTACGCCATCGTTAAGGCGTAACGAGTCTTAGGACGTCGCCAATGGCCGAACCGGTTAACTCACTTAACTTCGAGTTTCGCAAGTCTTCCTTTGTGCGTTACGTTCATCACTGGGCTTTGGTGTGAACAGTGAATTTTTTTTTTCGACTCTTGGCTGCCGTCACTTTCAGCGAATCCTTTCACCCACGCATTGTCAGGGAAGATTGTAGCTTGAGATCACTGCGGCAGCGAGGGAACTATCGAACATGTTCTTGCGCCGTCGTTTTCGCTACAGGCCGCCACAACCGAAGTGCTGGCCCGTCCTGGCAGTGACGAAGAACTTTTAACTAATTATGATATGCATAGTATGGACCAGTGGCGAGTAGTGGGATTTAGCGAATTTTTGTGGCGCATACCCATGATGAACCATGACGACGACATGACACGCCGACAAGCTGAGACACTAAGGTGCGTCGCCCCTAAAAAGAGCCCGTCTATTTAGCTTTCCGTGAACTTTAAAGGGGACCGAGTAGTCAAAAATAATTCCGGAGAACCGCACACATCGCGTGCCTCAAAATCATATGGTGGTTTCGGCAGGTTAACCGCATGATTTATTTTTATGCCGACATATGGAAACTTTGTGATCGAGGAATCTCATAAAGAGAGCTGCAGACAGACTGGCCGACATTTTGATAGGTGAAACTGTGTCAAAGATGGCCATTCTCATCTTTGATGCGTTAATTCTAAAAACGTCAGCGAGATCGTTTGCTTTCCTGTTCCTAACTGAGGCGGAAAAGTTTCGACAAGTCTTGCCTAGAAGCCACAAGATTTTGAAATAGTTGTGCACAGGAAAAGTGAAACGAGAAATTAAGTGACAACAACGCACTCTGTGCCGGGAAACCGAGGAGTCATTGTAGTCTGGATGGTTCGCCGGACACGACGACGCAACTTGCGCGGACGACAGTGCACGCATGGTGTCAAATGTGGGCGCCGATATCATTTATTAAACTGCCGTCGCTGAGGTTTACGAGAACGCCAACTGTCCTACACCCCCCCCCCCCCTCATCACTTCCTCGGCTGTCTTCCCTTGCCCTTACATATTCCGCGTTGCGTTAATTGTGCGATAGTTCATCATAGATTTAATTTGAATGAATAATCTCTGGTCATGCAAGCGTCTTCTCGGCATACTGTGATCAGTGTTTTGTACTAGAACCCTTCCTGACTGTGACTACTGTGGCTTTGTGCGTGTGCTCCCCTTCTCACTTTATCTCTCCATCTCGCTGTCACACTCTTTACCTGCTTCTGTATAAGTATTTCAAACTCCTCCATATCTTTCCCCCCTGAAGTGTAGGGTAGCATTACCAGTTAATTCTATAATAGTTATTATCCATGTTTTTGCTTTCTGCGTACCTTGGTTTCGTCACCTGCGGATGGGTAAGCTACTTTCTCTTAGTTTTTCGGCATTCAAATGACACTTATGATGCAAGCAATACTTCACAAACCCGCTACAGTAGTGTGTCCAGTTTCTGCCAAGCTTTAGACTCAAACGTGTATGTGTGCGTGTGTGTTGTCGCTCCTACTGTTGACACCATGGAGCCCTACAACCACCCAAGAATGAAGTGAAATTATTAAAATGACACATTACCTTAAACATTCGAAAGCAACAAACGGACTACGTTGGAAACGCCGCTGAGTAGGGCTCCAATCTTTCACGCTCAGCCCAACGGAAGAACCATACCTGCTTCTACAGTAAACTCTCAAATTAAACCGTTGAATATATTGATGACTTTTACGAGTGAGTTGAAACACATCTCATGGTTTGAAGAAGAACGGGAGTGAAAAGAACATCGCATCGATGGAAAAAGAGTGCAGTGAGCAAAACTTTGAGAAAGTTAATTATCCTTTCAAATAAGTGAGGGGGGAGGTTCAGCAATGCTAGAAGACAAAAATGCGAGGAATATGGGCGCTATTCATAACGAACTTATACAGAAAAGAAATGCATCCCGAACATTGTGTCCTAGCCTACTCGCGCATACTAAAAGAATGATATCGTTATGCCAGAATATTCCACCGACTGACAGTTCTCCAATCTTCGCTTCAAGCCAAAACCATCGACAACGAGTGCTTGGTCACGACGCTCTTATTAAAATGTCAGAAACTGAAGGCAATAAACCCTAAAACACATCCGAAGCCGATAATGTCGACATAAAATAACGCAACATTAGAAATGTGATCCCATCTCGTTCCCGTCATCGGCCTTACCCGCTCATTTTCGGTGGAGGAAAACTGCGATGACGCATACGCAGGTAGTAGTAGTAGTAGTAGTAGTAGTAGTAGTAGTAGTAGTAGTAGTAGTAGTAGTAACGAATCACCAACGACAGGAACACAAAAAAAAGTGAAATGCAGGGCGGCAACCAGGAAATGGAAAGTTTCAATCAGGAAGGTTCTCCGGCTATTATCCGCTATAGCGCGCACCTCCAATATAGGAAGAAAAAAAGAAAACGTACGTTTTCCGCGAGGACAGTGACTTCGTACTTAGAACTATTATCATTATGGCGCAGTTCCCTTTTCAAAAGAGACTGTCCGAAATATACCGGAAGTCAAAACGACGGCACGGCTAGGACGAAGAGAGTGAAAGAGAAGAGGAGTACAGCAGCGAAGGACGACAATAAAAGGAGAGGCCCGAAGTGGACTCTGAAAATCACGCAAAGAGCACCAGTACGGCTGAAAGGCGAAAGTGCGCTACAGAACGAAGCGATGACAGTCGTTCTCTACTGCACAAAGTTTTCAGTTTTTTTTTCTTTTTTATCATTATCGCTATGTTCATTTCAGTCAAATTTCTTCGGTGTCTGGCGACTTACCCAACTTTTTTATTACTCCATACTGGGCGTTCTCATGGGGGAGCAATATTTATTCATTAATGCGCTTTGGTTCTTCCGGCAGGCGGACGGATATGCCAGAGGAGGCGGCGAATCATTCTTAGCTCGCATTTGACTGCGCTTTCCTTTTTTTCTGGTTTGTTCCCAGCTTCTCCCGCTCTTACGCTATCACTTTAGCAAGGACCGAGTCCAGTAATGGTCATTCGCTAACTCGCTCGGCTTAATATGAGAGCCTCGCCAAAAATTGTCTTACCGGTAGAGTGCATCAGGGCGTTACCTCCTCTCACGAAAGACAAAGCAGCAAAGGTCGCTTCGCTTCGCCAGCCGTAATATATGCGAACTTCTATTCCCCTTCCCTAATCCCCCCAGTGTAGGGTAGCCAACCGGAAGTCTTTCTGGTTAACCTCCCTGCCTTCTCCCTTTCTGTTTGCTTCCTTCCTTCGTACAAGATATCACCGGGAGCATATGCACGAGCCCTACTGAGGACGAAGGGTCAAATGGAAGAAATGGAGTCAGATGACACCCATCGACATCCTTCCTTTACGCATCCATGGGTACCGTTTATCCCACTGATGTAAATCTCAGAAGACCCAAATAAGAGTGCATTAAAGGGGCCCTGCAACACTTTTTCAAGTACCCATGGAATGGATTCACTAAATGAGCTTATTGCCTCACGAATTCACTGCCGCAAAAATTTTTGAAATCCGTCCAGTACGAGTGGAGTTACAAATATTTCTCGCACGCTGCAATTGCATTCTCTCTTTTCTCGTCCCGTCGAAAGCGCTGGAAGCTAAGCAGGGAGGGATGGCACGGGGAAAGAAAATACGTCACGCGCGCCTCGTGATCTTGAGCGCTTTTTCTCTTTTTTTTTTTCTTCGAATACGCCAATTTTCATTGCGATCGCGCGCGCACGCGTGGACAAGTCGCGGCCTCCCGCGGCGGCCTCTGTAACTACCGAGCGCGCCATGCTCAAATCAGCCAATGGCTGATGCGAGTGATACTCCCGTCGGTGACGACACTGACGAGTGATTTTTGAGAGAAGAGAAAGCAAGTTCTGGCTGACTTTGAGAATTTATTATGAATTCCACGCCGCGTGCTGCGCTATAATATTTGACTCGCGTGTTCTCGAGAGCCTGGACTACCGATAGGCAGCGTTTTCTGAGCATGCTCAAAAAGTGTTGCAGGGCCCCTTTAAGCGCGCATTATCCGCTACCCAGTTTTTCTCGCTCCACTGAGCATTCTTAGTTCCTTTCGTGAGATATCGCTTTATTGCCTTATCAATGACTGTACGGCCTTATCTGTCTAAGAAAAGAAAAAAAAAAGGTTTTGAAGACGTCGTTTACTCGAGCGTGATGCTCCTGGGAGTAAATATGTAGAGGTATACTTTACAATTTCGGCTGTGGCAAAGACCATCATCAGACGTTTAAATATTAAAGTTTTCAAATGCGAATATAATGGACCTTCATGTTAAACTGATATTTGATACAATTATTTTAACCTTAAGATTCGTAAAGGTCGCTCAGCAAAGAACAGTTGCGGCCATGTTTCATGCGGAGAGAGATATAGCAATCTCGCAACGCTAGAGACCAAGCAATAAAGAACAATTGTGCTCTTATTTTATAAAGCTCTCCTTATTCAAAATGGTAGTCTTTACTTTTCAATAGTGAAACAAATTGGGGGACCCTTAATCTTCGCCTTTAAGAGTTGAACGCGATAGCGATATCCTGTCCCGAGTGCGTACTTCAACCACTTAGTGCATACTTGCTATGCACCCACTACGTCGTGTTAAGTGAATACGCGCAGTAAAGTGTGTGCCCTTTGTAATGGGTGGCCGGCTTTCAACTACGAAACCGTTATGATAGTCAAATGTTCTGATGCCCCATGGCAATGCAGGCTTGTACCACGCAATATTACTGGGATATTACATGTTATATTGCGACGCCTATATAAAGGAGGCTTGCGTTTGCGAAGCATAAAAGTTATTTTCACTGCATTTCCAAGCAGAGGAAGTTATTTTCACTTTATTTCCAAGCAGAGGCGTGGCTGTGTGGTAGAACACCTGCTTGCCACGCAGACGGCCTGGGTTCGATCTCCACTCGGACCCGGAAATTTTTATTATTTATTTTATTTGCATGTTTTTCGATTTTTCCGTCACGGACAAGATGTTGATTTTTCGCTCACAACCAACGACACCGACGCCGACGCTGGAATTTCTGCGAAACGAGCTCTTTAATGCTATCGCGTTAAAACCTGAATCTATATTACTATTTGTGTCGTACTTGGCTATATATTTGGCAATAAAATTAACTGTCGGCTAATTTGGGTACTTCTAGCTCGAGTTTCGGCTCACTTTAAATTCCACCATAGGACATCCGTGGGTGCAGCGGTGGGGGAGGCCAGTGCGGCTGAGAATCAAATACGAGTTGTATGTTTGACTCACGACACGAACCACGCGACATCCTCTTCACGATGATGCAAGATGAAAGTTGGGGTCCTGCAAATGTTTCGCAAATATAAGCAAATTCGTCGCCAAATTCCCTCGGGTGCTCTTGAAATCAAATTAATTATTGATGCTAGCTGGCTGCTCCCATTGCGCAGGGGTGATGGGCCGTAAGCTGAATTGCTGTAAATTAAAAGTGTCAGTGACGTGCAACGATAACCACAACGAGTATACATACACGTATGATGCGTGCCTACAACCGCATATTATCGTCGGCAGAACGCACTCCTATTTTTATCTGTGTTTGGCTTATGTGTGCGCTTTTGTACAAAGACAATCTGAATAACAAGAGCGAAGGCAAGCGAACACGACTACAAAAGTGAAAAAGAAGCCTTCCGCGGAAAAGCAACCTTAGAAAAAAGAAAGGTTCGGCCAAGAAAATTAAGAATTAAAAGCGGTCTTCTGTTGCCTTCAATCGAAAAAACGGGGAGAGCCGGAGGACTGCGAAAAGCCAGTGGCGTATTAATTCGACATCCCCTCGGTCCGATCTTATCGGAAGGGCCGACCTCGCCCAAACCCTTATCCGGACTTGCCATCCATTAGTAATAACACAGCTCTCTCTCGAGCCGTGGCAGCGGCATTCTCGCGGATCATGGGAGTCCTAGATGGAGGAGAGCAGCGAGGGGGGTGCACACCACGGGGAAGGGTGGGAAGCGCAGCGCGGCCGCGGAAGTGGCGGTTGCAGCGGAGTATGCAGGGTTTGGGAGTCTCCCTTTTGTTTTCTTACGCAGGGCGCCGCTGCCCTCCCGCGCTGCTCCCTGTCTCGAGGCCCGATAACGAATTGCGATAGTTGGCGATTCCGTTTCCCACGTCCGCCATCCTTCCCATTTTTCCTCCGCCTTAGTCCATTTCGGGAGAACCCTTCAAGAACGACGCCACCAGACGAACCAGCGGAGACAAGAAAGATTCAGGTTGAACACGTGGAACTGATAAGATGAGAAAAATAGAGAGGGAGAATAGAGAGAGAGCTATCGAAAAAGCTAGGACAACGCGATGCGACGACTTCCAAGGGCTAGGAACATTACCACTATGCTGTAATGATGACTAGAACGACGCGTACACCCGCGATGATCACCTGGTTGTATCGCACCCGTTTATCGACGTCGTCATTGGCGGAGGGTTAAAAAGAAAATGTGGATGTGTTTCAAGGGGTGATAATAATGCGAAGATCGCGATGACGCAGCTATTAAGACGTGACGCGTGAGGTCACTATTCGATTATCATTGCCCTGGCCGCCCGTATGCTTGTCTCTGTGGGTGCGAAATGGGAGTCTGGGTTGCTCATGAAACGAGATACTGGGGATGGCTCATCTACACCCCCTTACAGTATTCACTCTTGTTTTCTGTTGCTTGATGCTATGTCAATAGTATCATTCTATAACAACTGAGCCCTTAAATAGATATATGCATGACCACGGTGTCAATGTGGCATTCTCCAAAGTGTGAGTAAGTGTTCCTATAAACAACAGCCTTCTTTTTTTAATAAGCCATATTGCTGGTGAACCATTTCAGCGTGATCAGATGACTAGTCATATAATCCATCAGTTCTCATCTAGTGCATTACTTGCATAAAAAAACTTCTGAATTAATCAAAAGCTCTTGAAGCACTAGTCCACTGGCGGTTCAAGCTTCCTTTCTCAAGTACTGACATACTCAATTCGCTAAGTAAAAGGATACACACTATGTCTCGAATGTTGCTAGCAAGAGCGGTCGACTCATGCATATCACCGAAGTAAAGGTAAATATTCCGACAAAAATTTAGTCACTTTCTTCGACACGAAGTTTCCTCTCAATATATGAAGCCAAACAGAAGTAGAAAGAACCACGTAGGAAAACTCAAGCATGTCTTGGAACGCGGCACTGCCGAACCGTCTCTGGAGCACCACTTTGTTTCGCTCTACTCGTGATGGTGTCTCCGGCAAAAAGTGCGAACCAGAACGGGATATTAAGATAACCGAAGGGGTACGGAAAAGAGAAAAATATAACCTTCATGTACAGCCAGCTCTCCCCAAGATTCGTTACGGTGTAACTCTGACCGGTTCACAAGAGTGACAGGAAGAGCAAGCGGCGACCAAGTGCTCCACTCCCTGTGGGCTCATACCAAGATTTCCTCGAGCTCCTGTTCCTTGCAATCCGAAGAAGTGCGAGGAGCCTATCTCGTGTGGTAAGAGAAATCTGACAAAAAATAATATTAATGCGTAACGAATTAAAGAAAGTAGAAGCGACGTCCAGAAATGACCAAAGGAGATATCGCTCGTTTGGGCTAGACAGCTCCGATCTCTCGCGAAGCCTCCGAAAAAACGAAGCTCTCTTTACGGGGTACCAAGATTCCCTACGGACCAAGGTTATTGCTTCTTGAGGCTTGCTGTGCATTGCGAGACTGTATAGGAAGAAGAGAGAGGTGTGCCAGATTTTGCTACCTTCTCTCCCCTACCATAAAGATGTAGTGAAATGGAACGAACTGAGGTAAATAGAGGGCAGCGGGGGGGGGGGGGGGGGGGGAGTGGCGCATCCAGAGATGTTATAAGGCGGTGCAGAATACGAGACCTCTCGGCGTGGAGGCGAGAAATACACGCGTCGTGAAATGTCTGACTTCCCGGGGAGGCGGCAACCTTATCACTCCGAGACCGGCGCGGGCTGCCCGCGCGCTCGGCGCATTTCCGCTTCCAGCTTCACGAGGCTATTAGTTAACGAGCGTGCAACACCGCGTCTCTCCTTTGCCCTCGTCAAGTCATTGCGGGAGGAGACACGCTTCCGCACACAGCAAGCCCGCCGGCACTGGGGACGTTGTCGTCGTACAAGAACGGATGAAAAGCCGCTATGACACTGCAAGCGCCCTCCGGAAGGAGCCAGCGCGCGTGCTGTGAACCCCCATAACAGCCAGCCCACCCGCAAACGCTGCCCCGGACATACTGGCAGGCTTGTTGGAAGGCTTAGGGGTAGCGTAGCCGCCGGCGACCAAAACACAGTGGACGCTAGGCGGCGCGACATTTAGATGCGAAACAGCTTATGGCGGGGGCTTTGTCCGTCCCTCCTTCCCGCGTCCCACACCCCCACAGCGTATGCGCGTCCCCTCCCCCCTCTCTATCCTCTCCTATCCTACGCTCCCCCCCCCCCTTTTTCTCCTCTAGGAATCCTCTACTCTACGGAGCGGCGCGCACGACAGGTGGTGTGACAGCTGCATACTCCGCTGGGGGGCACCACGGTAGTTCCGCGGTACGAAAATGACGGAGCGCGCGCGCCTCGTTCTCTCTCCTGTGCAGCGCCACGATGAGAGCTCGGGCCGCTGCCGCGAAACGGGAGCGGCGACGTGGCTCCCCGCTGCTTCGCATCCGCACATGGTTCATGTCACGGATCTCGGAGGCGTGTGTTAGGGGAGATGGATTGTGAGAGGACGCTGGTCGGCACAGCAAACATGGTTTATTAACAACCAAGAAAGAAAACGTATAGAAAACACTCAATAAAGAACAACTAACACTGCAAAGCTTGGAAACACTAACAGCAAATCTATAAAAGTAAACACACTACAATACTCAGTGACTCAGTTTCCACCTACGCCTAACTTCAGTCTCTAGCTCGTCTGGCCACTTAGGCCTCGTCGCCTCGTCGTCGGATCGTAGTACGAATCGACACTCTTACTTGGACTTCGATCGCCGCGAGTCAAACCTCCGACGTGTTGGGTCCGCGGCCGCTGTTGCCGACGATCCCGTTCCTGTCGTCGCTCCGATGCGTCGCGGTCAAGCTGCGCTGCCGTACGCCTGTCCCAGGTCGCAGTCAGTGACGTTGGCACATTGTCGTCGTCCGTTAGTCCTAGGACGAGACCGGCCCTCTCGAAGTGACAACGTGGTGTCCTGGGGATTGCGGCGGGCCGGTGTTCGAAGGGGGGACTGCGGCGGGTGCGTCCGGGCCAGCCGAAAGATGCTGCAGCACCTCCGAGGAGCCTCGCCCGAGCGTCGCGCGGTCAATGGCCACGCCACAGAGTGCCAGCGTCGCGGCCTCCGAAGTCGAACGTCCGCTGCGCCCGTCGGTAGAACGTCGCTACCGATGCGACCGTCTTCTCCCGTAGCCACGCAAGCAATCCCAGCTCATCACGCATTCATCTTCCATTACGGCTCGTGTCACGCGCTTCGAGCCGTGTGCTACTCCATGCACGCGCTCGTGCCTGTTCCGCGAGCTTCTCCTCCTACTTCGTCGTCTTCGTCGTCTCCTTACTCATGACAGTTCACTTTAAATGGTGTATTTTTTTTTTTTTTTTTTGCTCCGCGTGGCAGCGGGTGCGCCGCGAGCGCAATATACACGCTCACGGCGGAAGAAACAAATGCGAGGTTGCTTGTACGGAGGGCGCGAGGCCGTCTCCGAGTGGCCTATATTTCGAATGTACGAGTTGAACATGTCCTTCGTTATTGCTGTTCCACTTGCTACTTCGGTTGAGGACCCTTCTCAGCCGGATAGGTGACGGTGACGGACGAATCTGTAGAGCAAGACGGTGGTAACGATGTCAATACGTGTAGTGGCGTTTTAAACCTCACATTAACGCTTTTAAAATTCGCGCGCGTCACAGTATTGTACAGGGAGCGTCCTTAATGGAGCAGATATGTGAACTACACGTATACCCCACTCTTTCTTTCTGTTAACCTTAAATAATAATTCTACTTTAATGTGCTCCCCTCCCGTATGCTCCCACTGCCTTCTCTGAAAATATTACTCTCTCTTCCCCGACTAGACATCACTTTCATGCCCCTCTGTTTTTGGCTGCGGGGTCATCGTGATTGTTATCGTGACTTAAGTGTGTCTTATGAAAACGTGGTCGGGCTTTCTATGGATGCGGGTCTACATGAGATGCGAAGAGAGGCATTGTGACGTAAGTAGTAAATTGTTTTCACTTCAGAGTAGCACTTTATCTTAAATGTCATGCGTTCACACGGCGTTAATTTTAAACAATATTTGCGCGTATGGTTGGTTCACCTCTGTTCAGACCACTATTGAAAAAACATGGTTTATCCCTCTGTCATGGAAATCAGTATAACACGAAACTGAAGCATGTCTTCACAGAGGTAGCTGAGCCTTTATTGTGCATTGTTTCGCCACGAAGGCGAATGAATGAATGCTTTAAAAGAGTTGACAGTCGGGTGAGTTGGTGTTTAGGCAACTAAACCATCGTGATTAGGGCAAAGAGACAGAACAACAGAAAGGAGCAGACGAGCACAGACGAGCATTCGGGGGCGGTGGCAGCCTATTAGGGCCGGCCACGCGGCCGCTATTGTTCGGACACTCCGGCACTTCGTGTCATGTGAATCCTGCTTTTCGATCGGAACTTCGCTACAGTGTCACCAGTGCTGGATGGGCTTACACATAAAGATGGCTCACTCACGGCGTGGTTTCAACACCTTAATTTTGTTGACAATACATTTAGTTTTACTCGCGCTCGAAACCCAAATTATGGCAAAGTTATGTAGGTGTGAACGAATTCCGCGAAGCTTACCGCTGGTTACTGGAACATTTGCAAAAAGTACGTGCGACCCGGGACAGGAAACAAGGGTTTTTGAACAATTAGTTGCCACCACAGAACGCAGCCTCGGGCCAGCATTAGCAGCAAAGATTACGGATGGTATGCTTTCTCAATAACAGCTGAAACGATTCTTAAATCTCGTCCCGAGAGGTCATCGCAGATGAAGGCAACGAAGGCAGTGCTCAACTTTTTGAAGACAACAGACTTGCACCGGCGGTTATAGAGTACTGGCGTGACTATGTGGTGTGTGACGTTGTGAGTGCATGCTCTCCCTCCCTTTCTCTCTACCTCCATCTTTAAAACTCCCCCGTCCCTTTTCCAGTGTAGGGTAGCATACCGGTCCTTCTAGGTTGCTTAACATCCCTGCCTTTCTTTTCTCTCCTGTTCCTTCCTTCCTTGCCAATACAGGGATTGAAAAAAAATGCTTTGTGAAATGCCTGTGCACGCTGAAAACTAATGCACCGCCTCCTGCTGTAGCGATGATCAATTCTTCGACGTACACCTCTTAAATAATAGTCTTCACGCAAGTGCTTGGTTCTGAGCGGCAACGAAAAGAGTTCATTGATTTTGTGTGGTACGGTATATATGATGAACAGGAAATAAGAAAGCGAAAAACCGCTGCCATGAAACGGCTAACATGAACGACCTAAAGAACGACAGGTACACAATCTCCCACTCACTAGATGGTTTTGTATTGAACACTTGCTAAACGCTGCAGTATTCGTCGATGTTGCACCCATCTAACTAGGCCTATATCCGCTCCGGCCTGCGGTGCCTAAAGAAAGGGTTACTCGCTTCTGTATATGTTGTTTCTCTCTAGAATCCCCCCCCTCTCTACCTTATTTTGACTCTTGCGCTTCAACGCTCCGCTTATAGCGTGTGCACGACGCCCTTCGCCATCGGCCTGCCCCATGAATGGACGAGACCCTAGTTGTTTCTCTTCCTCTTCTTCTGCTATCCTCTGCATTTGCAATTTCCCTTTCCCCTGACGCTGCGCCATGCTGCGTATTTGGCTGCAGAAATTAGCGTCATTTCCTCAACTAACCACTACTACTACTACGTTGACACACCGTGAAGCGCTGGCTGTCGCTGGCGTCGTCGCAGACAAGACCGAGAGGCGCGCATCATCGGGCTCCTACTCGCGCGGTTTCGGACTCAGTGATGTGTCAGTTATAACAATGATATCGTACCGGAGCCGGGAGGTTTTCAATTTCGAAGCCCTTGTCTTCGCTCATTTCAGGCGCCACCCCATGTTTCCCCGAGGGATCAAGCAGGCTAAAGGCATCTGAACGCGAAGAAATGTAAGTTATGATGCGTAGTGCTTGATTTTGTATATGCTGGATGTACTGAAGATAACAGTGATATGTATTACCCCATGCGATTATGCCTTTGTTAATATGAGAATGAATACATGCAAAGTAGAGTGAAAACAATGCAGGAGGTGAAAAATACTGGCTTGCCTTGAGGAGTGCACGGATACCGAAGGCCGAACTTTTTTTAATATGATTGATGTGAAGATAAAACTTCAAATGGCTGTCCAATGTCACACCTAGAAATTCTTCGACGTACACCTCTTAAATAATAGTCTTCACGCAAGTGCTTGGTTCTGAGCGGCAACGAAAAGAGTTCATTGATTTTGTGTGGTACGGTATATATGATGAACAGGAAATAAGAAAGCGAAAAACCGCTGCCATGAAACGGCTAACATGAACGACCTAAAGAACGACAGGTACACAATCTCCCACTCACTAGATGGTTTTGTATTGAACACTTGCTAAACTCTGCAGTATTCGTCGATGTTGCACCCATCTAACTAGGCCTATATCCGCTCCGGCCTGCGGTGCCTAAAGAAAGGGTTACTCGCTTCTGTATGTTGTTTCTCTCTAGAATCCCCCCCTCTCTACCTTATATATTTTGACTCTTGCGCTTCAACGCTCCGCTTATAGCGTGTGCACGACACCTAGAAGGAGAATTAATTAAAGGCTTTTGATGTGGATGGAAGACCAAAACTTTTATTTTAGATGGACTAATAAGTAGTTCGTTATTGTGTCTTTACTGTCCTTATCTATCGCGCTGTTTCCCCTACGATATGTTCAACCAACTAGCCGACAAGTTCACCCTCCAAGCTATGCATACTGAATTGGAATGGCAGACAGTGCTGCCTGGGATCACTGTGACAGCGAGGAAACCATTGCGCACGTCCTGCGTCATTGTCCTCAATACAGCTTCCAGGGACAACAGCTCTCAGCAACGTTAGCACGCCTCGGGGACCAGCCGCTTTCGAAACAATCGATTCTGTAGTTCTGGAACGTTTGAGCTTCCAACCAGAAAGTGACGAATGCGCTGCTGAAGTTTCTGCGCTCAAACAGTCTGCCTAAATGATTATGACACTACCGTGCTTAAATGTGTGCGCTTTTTCTTTATTTTTTACTCTTTCGTTTTTTTTTTTTTACTTTCTTACCTTTCTATACCCCCCTTACGTCTTCCCCAGTGCAGGGTAGCAAAGCGAGAGTCTTCTGGTGAACCACCCTGACTTTCTCACTTTCTTTCCTTCCTTACTTTTCTATTCTCCCTTACCCCTTCCCCAGTGCAGCGTAGCCGACCGAAAGTTTTCTTCAGGTTAACTTCCCTGCCTTTCACTTGACCTTCCTCTCTCTCAACATCTCTCTCTCTCTTTCTATGAAGCGTACCTGCCATGTGCATTCTTAAGCAATCACTCGCCCTACAACGGATGCAACGTGCCACTGCAGAGGAATACTGTTAGGAAGGTTAAAACGTCTCTGCCGGTTCGCGACGTTCAAGAGCAGGACCACTCGTTGGCGGGGTACTTCTGCATTTTGGACCACTGACTGTACGCGCAACTTTCTTATATTCTGTGAACGCGTCTCTCTCTCTTGTGATGCTCAGACATTAAAATTGGGCCCAGGGGGAGAATCTAGTGGCGGTGCGCTTTCACGGTGGCGGTGGCTGCGTTCACGCCAATGTATTTCGGCACGGGTGGTCGCGCATGTAATCGAACTAATGAGGCGCAGGCCTGAGGCTCAACCAGCGATGACAATCGCTGCACCCGTAACAAACGCAACGGGGAGGGAGGTTAGGGAAAACACAGTTTCTCAGACCGCTCCAAGAAACACAGCGCTTGGGCCAAATGGTCGGTATTCCTATTTTGCAGCCGCGGTCGCATCGAGGACTTCAGCCACGACGCCCCTTCCATTTTCGCTCAGCCTCACCGCAGCCATTAGCGCCTTTTGTGACTACGGACAACGCAAAGAAAAGTGCACGGTTGGTATACTGTAACTTTCTCGCACTGGGCACCCTATTCGGTGCTCGATAAAGTTATAGCCCTTACTTTGCCGAGTGCAGTAAAGGAAAACTTCAGGGTCGTAAATCTTGGCGCAAAGCCATTATTTTTGACAGTTTACGGCTGTACCTTTACGTGTGCTAGACGCGGGGGAAGTAATGGGAGAGTCGACAAACGACTTGCGCATCTAGTGTCCCAGAAAGTGCATTACTCGTGGGATAAAGGAAATTATTCTCCTATAATGTATGTATAGGTGTTTAATAAAACAATTGTGAAAGTTTTATACATTACTACCTGTAAGACTTGAAGGTTCTTAAGTGGTAGGCAATTATTTTATAGAGGAAGCATTCATGTGAAATCAGTCAAACATACCACATTTGGTCAGGAACTCAGAAACGAAACAGCGGCACAAAACGATAATGTACGAAACGTGTAGATTTCGTTGAGAAAGCATTGGCGACAACAGGATCGAGCGCCGACAAATGTGAAATATTACAGTACCGGTAACCGCTGTATATACAAGCTATGCACACATTAGGCTCCTCCCCCTTCCCCAGTGCAGGTTAGCCAACCAGATATTTGTTTCCCGGTTAACTTCCCTGCCTTTCTGCATCCCATCTCTCTATCTCTCTTTCTCTCTCTCTCTTTAGGCTCCTCGCTTACAACCATGTGCCTTTGCTGAACCAGGCTTTACTGAACTCGATATGAATAAAAAAAAGAAGAGCTTAGCCAAATGTCAAATAGAGCACCACATGCAATCATTCAAAGAGCTACACTGGCCTATATCATTCTCTCGCCTTCACCCGACTACTATGCAATCTCTGCGGGTGCCTCGGACGTCATACGTGTTGCGACATCTACCACACATTCGTACGGCATTAATTTCCCTGTTATATGTATGTACAACAATTTGAGGCTCCTTAGAAAAGTTTATCTTGTAGCCAGCATCGCGGCCATTTCATTATCGGGCTTTTGCGTTAAAATGCCACTTGAAATTTTGGAAGCCCACAGTAGAACTCATCCTAATGAAATAAAGTCTGATGCCTATACTTTCCCTTCATTTCTTTCAATTTCTACGAAATACCAAGAGTAAAAAAGAAATAGATCAACGCTAGAGTAGATAAAGATCTTTACTGAGCTTCGTAATCCTGACGCGCCATTCAAACAGGTTAATGAAGTCGCTTAAAGTTCGATAAGAGACAAAATCTCAGCCTTCCTGCCGTCGATTCATTCCCCATAGCCCACGTTATTTTTCGCAAACAACCGCGCGTGTTTTGCCTAAAAATATCGTCACATGCATGGAAACCCGAATTCAATCAGAGAAGATAGAAGAAGGGGCTGACGCGAAAAGACGAGACGATGTTTGAGTCAGAACAGAAATAGCAGTCTGTTTACGCGGTTAGTTGGTGTTGAAGAGTAAGGAATTTGCGCGACGCCCCGAAATGAATGCCTGCTCGATACTATCAAGTTTACGGAGAAAGAATGAAAATTGGAATATTCACAATGCACCGGGAGCCGTATTTGCATTCTTCCGCTGTCAGCCTGTTTTCCTCACGCATTCTGAAAGGAGTTCGTTAGCTCGAACCATTCGGATACATCCAATACAATGGGCGGCGCAGAGCAGTGCAAACGCGAGTAGAGTCGAAGCTAACGTTGTTCACTCGTCAAAACCCATTGTCTATTCTATGACAAGCTCAGACGCACGTGCAAGTGCATTATTTAGTGTATCTTTTTGTTCTTGACACGAAGACTTCTCTAGAAGGAATCAGTGTAGGTTAATGATAAAGTCAGTACAATAGTGAACGCGAGATTATTGACGTAACCCGGAGTCGTCAAGGACTCGATAGTCTTAACAAATCTAACAATAGTGCGTTTTTCTCCGAATACTACTGCGACAACAAACATGAAGAAGGCTGCGAAGATGCGTAGTTATCGAATTCTATTGAAAATTACTGCTCATGCCACTAACTTTATCTATATTAGAAAATGAATGAATTTTTCAGGTAAATTACTACGAGTGATTTTAGAATCTCGGAGCAAGCTTGAGTGGGAGCACAGTAACTAGCCGTGTGGTTTAGGAGAGTTCATCTGACGGTGATCAGTTTTAGTTATTAAAGATGTCGCACCATTGCACAGTTGCACCTTGAGTTGACCTCATTTATTTAGTTTCTGTAAGCGAAATCTCCGAAGAAAATTGAATTATGTTATCCACTGGTATCACGATGCATATCAATGCTGCAGTTTACATGCATTGAACTGCGGCTTTCATTGATCCGCCGTCTCGTAGTCATAATAACTTAAAAGAAAATTTGCAAAATAAGTTCTAGAACGATTGTGCAGATGAGAAATATATAACTTCAGAGAGCTGTAACGATGCAACTCTGTGCCAGTGCTCGGCTTCACTCGCAGCTGTTAGCACTCTTGCATAGCTTTCGAGCTAAAACACCAATTCATTACAAACGCTGGAATCGATTCGTAACGAACCAAAATGAGGTTACAAAACCAATTAAATAAGACGTAAGAGAAAAGCTTGAGCCAATTCCACCTGAGAAGACTCCTTAAGCTATATACTGCTTCATTTAAGAAATTCAGCAGCTCCACTCCAGCAGCGCTTTACTCCTGTCATTATAGGTGCCAGCTGTCTTTGAAATTGTACTTCCCTCGAATGCCTGACTGCCTGGCTCCCTGGTGTTCCTAACGCGGTAGGCCTAGCGTGTGCTCTTGCAGACTGAGACTGAATCGTTTCTTTTTCTCGCCCTGCTCAACTATGGAGATCGGGAGACCCTTAGTGCGCACACCGCACAATAGGTGCGCAACAGCTGTTACAGACATGTTCGTTCGTTTTCTTCGTATGTAGCGGCGCCAATTGCTTTTCACGCCAGGGTTCTGTGCCGGTGCGTATGGTGTACACCTTAAGAGGAGGCACAGAAATGGCCAGGTAGGAGTGCATCGATGAAAGAATGTAACCAGTAAGTTCGCTGCAGAAACGTGGCGCACCGGATGGTGGAACCGACGCGGTATATGAAACCGATAAATCTACAGCAGGGTAGCTGCACTGCAGGACTTCCAAGTGAGTGAGGGAAATGAGAAGCCGCCCGCAACGATGTTGTTTCTCGCTGAAACGTGCTTGGTTTCGTGTCTGCTATGAAAACACTTCCGGAAACCAAACGTAAACAACAAAGGGATGTGTGCGGGATGTATTCTTTCTACGCTACGTGTCTCGTTTCCCGCTCATTTGTAATCGTTTACTTTTTTTTCTTCATACACGGGTGTATGCCAGAGAAATTCATAAGTCCCTTTTATTCATATTCGTAGCGCAAAAAAAACAGACGCAGACACAAGTAAGGAACACATACACATGACGGGCACCCGTCCTGTGTATGTGTTCCTTACTTGTGACTGCTTCTGCTTTTTTGCGCTACGAATATGAATACAATTGACTCAAACCAACTAACCCTCATCACCGCCTTGAATAGATAAGTCCCATTACTCACCACTGGTCCACTAAAAATGAAGTGCGCAACAGTTAGCCCAACAAATCGCTGCGTGCAGAGGAAGCCGTTGTTGCGTTAACATCGGCAACGGCGGTCGCATTTCGATGGGCGCAAAAGCAAACAATACTCGTGTGCTTAGATTTAGGTGCATGTTATAAAACCCCAGGTGGTCTAAATCAATCCGCTGTCCGCCACACCATGCTGTCTCATAATCATCTCGTGCTTTTATAACCTAGAACTCCAGCAATTATTCTAATTATTAGCTTGTTGTGGTAACATAAATATTTACGCAACGTTC